>PVHP010021702.1:0-29144 GCA_004024765.1 Zapus hudsonius | reverse complement strand
TGATCACTCCAGTTACAGTTTTTGGCTCAGTGACTTCTAATTCTAATCCTAGCTAAAGTAATCAACCCATGAGTTAAGAAAAAAAGGATATTTAATACTAGTTCCATCATTAGGCTTGCTTAGAGTTTCCAGCTGTTCTTAAGGAAATCAGATGCTTGAGTTATTAAAAACACCTGATATTAACTTTTATTGTCTCTTCCGTGGTTACTTGCCTTTTCACTTCATGTCTCAACAGTGATTCCATATAATGGGAATGAGAGGAAATTGTGAATGCTAGGTATGTTATGATGTTTAGGGAGAAAGAATTTCAGTGGAACTTATTGAAGGAATATATAGAATGGTATTTTTTACAAGGTACAAAGTAAGAATATTATTGAAGAAGGATTTCTCTCAATAATTGAGAGAAATATAGAAGTTATTGTAGAGGGACCTTGAAAAGATGTCAGAGGGTAATGAGTAATTGATGAGAGAAGGTAATGAGAAAGATGCAGTAAAGAAAGAAGAACTCAATTTCCTTTTATAAGAGATGCTAGTAAATATTAAGGTTTACTGGGTGTGACATTCTTAATCTTAGCACATGGTATTAAAACATGCCTCACATCTCTAGATTTAAGAAAGTTATAGATTCTCTCAAAGAAATCAACAGAGCCATAGTTCCAAAGCCACCCTGAAACACGCAAGACGACCTCCCCCAGCTGAGTGATTAGGTGAGCTAAGATAAGAGTATGCATAGCCTCTACACTTATAAGCCTAATCAATGTCTCGGGTGCTCTCATATGCCATGATAGGATACCTAGGCTGGAGAGGTCTGGAGAAGTTCAGCTTGGGGGCTAGCCTCTTAGTGATAGCACGGAATTAGTGAAGGGGACCATCCTTGCTTCAAGAAAACACATAGAGTGCACTATATTTCTTCTGAGCTTTATCAGTTTTCAAAGGAGATGACCCCTCTTTTAAATGGAAATGAGACTTATGAATTGGGCATAATTCTAATTCAAGAATTTCTTGCTTCTTTTTTCTTTTTCTTTTTCTTTTTTTATTGTCCATAATGAATAACAATATTTAGTGGGCAAACAATGAATTGTTATCCCCAATTCCCCGCTGCCCCCCCTCCCCAAACCGCTGGATAACATCCTCCATGGGTCCTCTGGATCAGTCCTTGTGGCAGGGGACAATGGATAGCATAATATTCAGCTAGGTTCTCCTGGCATTGCCTCTGGATGATCTCCCCCACCACGGCTCTCACAATCTTTCCACCCACTCTTCTGCATAGTTCCCTGAGTCATGGTGGATGAGTATTAAGGCTGCTTTAAGGTTGTGAATTTAGGGGTCTTTGTGTTGAAAATTATTGGTTTCTGTCTCACTGGCTTCTCTTGTGTTGATTGAATGGCTGTGTCTGTGGGTCCCTTGTTCATCCCATCATTCTCTGTGGGGTTCCATATGGATCATCCACGGTATGACTGTGGTGGCTCTTCTCTTTCCAGAATCTCAGCTATCGGCCTATGGTGGGTTGGTAGGGTTAGATGGGCCCCAGCTCTCTCGCTGCATCCTGAAAAATACAAGTACAATCTCCATCAGAGAGTGAGATCAGTGTAGGTTAACAAATATACACAATTCTGGGTTACCTAGATTCTATTTTTAGTAGCCTCACCGTCAATCGCTCCCATAGTACATCTTGTCTTGGGAGCCCAAAGGTATGGGATCTGGTGCCTATCACGCTGAATCCCAAGTTCCAGACAATGGATCGCCCTCACTAAGTGGAAAATTGGGCGAATTTGAAAGCTGTTGATTGTCTCCCCAGGCCCAACTCCTCCATTACACAAGTGCTTCTTTCATAGAAGGAGTTTGGGAGCCTACCCTCTTTTTGTATGTCCCTGACAAGCTTCAAAAAGAGAGGTTTAAGTTCTCTGATGAAGGTTTGGTAGAATTCAGCTGAGAAACCATCTGGACCTGGGCTTTTCAGTTTCGGGAGGTTCTTGATCACAGATTCAATCTCTGTGATTGTTATCCGATTGTTTAGGATCTTTATCTGCTCTGGTCTGAGTTCTGGAAGTTGGTAGGTGTTTAGGAATTTATCTATTTCTTCCAGGTTCTCTAATTTTGTGGAGTAGAGGTCTTGGAAGTATGATCGGATGATACATCCAATCTCTTCAGTATCTGTTGTGATCTCCCCTTTGTCATTTTTTATTTTGTTAATTTGCGCCTTCTCAGTTTGTCATTTGATTAAGTTGGCCAGGTGTTTGGCAATCTTATTGACTTTTTCAAAGAACCAACTCTGATTTGTCTATTTTTTCAATCATTTTCTTTGTTTCCAAGCCATTAATATCAGCTCTGATCTTAATTATTTCCTTGTGTCTCAAGCTCCTAGGGTTCGATTTTTCCATCTGTTCTGATTAGGTATGCGGAGAGTTGGTTGATTTGAGACCTCTCTGTCTTTGTTATGAAGGCATTTAGAGCAATGAATTTCCCCCTTAGAACTGCCTTCATTGTGTCCCACAAGTTCTGAAAGGATGTATCCTCATTATCATTTGTTTCTAGGAAGTTCTGGATTTCCTGTTTGATTTCTTGTTTGACCCATTCATTGTTCAGGAGCGAGTTGTTCAGTTGCCAATATCTTTTGAAAATTTTGGATCCTCTCCCATTGTTAATTTATATCTTTAATGCATTGTGGTCTGATATGATGCAGGGAATTACATTGATTTTTCTGAATTTGCTGAGGGATGATTTATGGCCCAGTATATGGTCAATTTTGGAAAAAGTTCCATGTGCTGCTGAGAAGAATGTGTAATCTGTGTCCTTGGGTTGGAATGTTCTGTAGACGTCTGTTATCCCTAGTTTGTCAATGGTGCCATTTAGCAGCTTGATTTCCCTGCTTGTCTGTTGTTTTTACGATCTGTTTAGGGATGACAGTGGAGTGTTAAAGTCTCCTACTATGATGGCATTGGCATCTATGTCTGCTTTGCTTTTGAGTAATTTATACCTAATCAAGTAAGGGGACCTTGCATTTGGTGCATACATATTTACTATAGTAATGTCTTCTTGCTGTATCATTCCCTTGAAGAGTAGGAAGTGGCCATCATCATCCTTTTTTATTGCTGTTGTTTTAAAGTCTATTTTGTCGGATATTAGAGTAGCCACACCTGCTTTTTTATTATTCCCACATGCCTGGAAGATTGTTTTCCACCCTTTTATTCCCAGTAGGTTACTGTCTTTAGCGGTAAGGTGTGTTTATTGAAGGCAACAGACGGAAGGGTCCATTTTCCTGATCCAACCTGGTATCCTGTGTCTTTTTTATAGGAGAGTTTAGTCCATTTACATTCAAAGTTATAACTGTGATTTTTGCCATGTTGTAGAGAATATGGAGGTTGGTATCTGAGCTGTTGCTGCTGTCTCTTTTATTTTACCTTGTTTGTTCTCTGTTCCTCTCCTGGGGCCGGTTGTTTGTTTCATCTGCATGGAATATCTCATGAAGTATCTTTTGAAGGTTTGGTTTTGTGCTCAAGTAATTGTAAAGCTGATTCGTCTCACAGAATACTTTAATTCCTCCATTAATTATGATGGATAACTTTGCTGGATAGAGTAGTCTAGGTTGGAATCCATTCTTCTTTAGGCCTAGAATTGCTTTGTTCCAAGCTCTTCTGGCTTTTAAAGTTTGTATGGAGAAGTCTGTCATGATTCTGATGGGTTTTCCTTCATACGTGAGTTTCCTTTCTCTTGTTGCTCTAAGGACTCTCTCTTTATCCTCAATGTTTTGCATTGTATCTAAGATATGTCTTGGGGTGTTCCTCCTTTGGTCCAATTTGTTTGGGGTCCTTCGTATCTCTTTTAGTTGTACAGGACTATCTCTTGCCAATTATGGAAAGTTTTCTTCAATAACTTTTTGAAATTATTTTATATGCCCCTCGTTTGGTTTTCTTCTCCTTCCGGGATCCCCATGATCCTGAGATTAGGTCTTTTTATGGTATCCCACATTTCCCTTGAGTCTTGTTCACTTGCTGTTTTGAATTTTGTCAAGGTTCTGATTTCCCTTGAGTTTTCCTCTGTTCTCTCTTTCATGTCTGAGGTTCTGTTTTCCCAGTGATTGATCCTGTTGGTAAGAGATTCTAGGGATGTTCTTATTATTTCAATATGGTTTTGCTTTCTATAACTTCTTTTTGGGTTGCTTCCATCCTCCTGTTGAGATGTGATTTCATTTCAAGGTTTGATTTAATTACTTTTTCCTGATATTCATTCTTATATTTGCAGTTGTCTTTGGTTAATCCGGAAAGCTGATTTTTGATACCTTCAGTTTGTTGGCTTGTCTTTAGTTTCTGATATGTCTCTTCTGACGTCCATTTGGTTCTCCTCTAATACATTAAGCCTGGTGGCAAAGCTAATGAGCTGACTTTTTACCCTTTCAATATGTTGGTCCATCTTTTGTTGCATGATTAACAATATGTTCTCCTTGGGATCTGTCCCAGTGTGATCGGGGTTTAGTGTCGTGTCATCCTGGGCCTGCTTCTGCTCTCTCTCTTTAGTGGTATTGTTGTTTTCATTTGGTGTGGTTTCCTCAGGTGGTGTAATATTCTTGCTTTGAGGTCTTCCCATTTTGATTACACTTGAGGTGGTTGGAGAAATGCCTTTGATATATTTTCAGGGGTTAGCGGGTTGGGGGAGCGGGGCTGTAGGGGTTGTCTTTCGTGGGGGATGGCAGAGGGCAGTGGGCAGTAGGGTGGGTTCAGTTGATGGGGCTGTGGGGTTTGGTGGTTGTGGGGAGGGGTAGCGGACCCCCGGATGTCATGGATACAGGTGGTAGGGCCACCAGATTGAGCTGGTGAGGGGAACAGACCCACAGGGGTCTGCGGGCCCAGGGCATTGAGTCAGCGTGGGGAGGGTCAGGGGTTGTTGAGGCCACTGAGATCCCAGGAAGTAGTGTTGTTGGGTTCTCTGGGCACAGTTAGAAGGGTGGATGGGTTCCTCAGGAGCAGAGAAGGAGGGCGGCAGATTCGTTGGAGGCTGGAGGTCAGGGGTAAGGACTACGTAAGAGCCCCTGGACTAGGTTGGCAGGCGGCAGAGTAAGAAAAGAAAAAATAATTAAATAAAGACGGAAACAGAGTAGCAAGGTCTTGGGGGGTGGTGGTGCAGGCATGCTGGAGGCCAGAAGCCAGGGGGAAGGGCTAAGATCCGGTGAAAGAGAAAGAAAAGAGAAAAAAGGATAAAAGAATCAAAATAAGGAGGACAGAGTGGGGGGGAGGCTGGGCAGATGCGCTGGAGACCAGAAGGTGCAGGGGGGGCGGGAAGAGCTTTGTACAGATGGCCGATGGGGGAAAAATATTAATATAAGAAATAAAACAAAAAGTTGAAAAGGAAAGACACCTAAGTGCCCGGGAGGGGCGGGATAGACAGGGCAGAAGGGTTGGGGAGGAAAACTGGCTGAGGCCGAATGAAAGCCTCAGGCGCCGGCAGGCTGAGGCTTCTCTGGCACAGCCTGCGGCTCTGGACTACTCACTGCCTTCTGAGAGCGTCGGTCCACGTTGGCGGCTTCCAGTCTGAGGATCCTGTGCTCGGAGGTGTCTGGAGCTCAGGTGTGGCCACAGCTTGTGTCCACAACCTGGATCCCCGCTGAAAACCCTGGCCCTTTTTTCCCGAGGTGTACGCTATGTCTGCTGGTCAGCCATCTTCCCCCTATGTTCTGCTTCTTTTTCATCATTGCTGTTTCAGGTGGAAAACCAACCAAGAGCTTAAACAGCTGCTCTGAGGTCCAACTGGTGTTATTAAAGGGAACAAAAGGGAATAAAAATAAACAGTAAGACAAGGGAGATAAAAAATAAATAAAAAGCATCAATATAACAGTTTGCTTAAGGAAGGCCCCTTTCAGGAAAGGGGACATCACCAAGGATTGCATCCTTTGTATACAGAGGGGGACATATTCTGGAAACTGTCCCAAAGAAAAATTTTGCCAGGCTCTTCCACGACCTTATTCTAGATGCTAAGGTTAACTATAATGGTTAAGGTTATTCACCAACAGCTCATAAATGCTAAATTGTTCATGGGTTAAGAAATGTACTAAAAGAATTCTTATGGTGCTCACCCAAGCTAACTATATTTCTTTGTCAATATGTAAATTATTGGACAAATTAAGTGTTTAGAGTAAAGGTTACTTACTGGTATTAATTTTATAAAATAGGGCTCTCACATCTAAAAACATTGTGAATTTTAAAAAGATGGTTACTATTTGTTTATGCTAATGCTACCAAATGGTCATCATTGGACTTATTTAACTCAAAGGCTTAATTAATTTTAGCCATTGTGGCTTCTATCCTCCTATTAGATAAATATGTTGGAATACTTTAGTTAAGCTTTTATAAAATTTCTGTCATGGATAAAACATAAAGATTGTCTTATGTTTGTAAGAATCTCTGCTATATATCAGGCTAATTAGTGCCTAAAGTTAAACTACCAACATTGGTTGTCAAGGGTTTTCTCTCTCGAAAACAGATTCACCAAGTATTATATTAAAATTCAGCTGTTCTAATTCAACAATGTCCAGACTCTGCTTATTGTGAGTAATCACAAAATCTCTAAGATATTATTTCAATAATTGTCTTATTTTGTGTACTTAAACAACTTCTTAAGACATATTCCCTACTCTAGGATACAAGTTCTGACATTTGAGGACAATTTGAGTTTCTAAACCCTCCTGAATAATTGGTATGTTTTCAAACATAGATGCTGCCTCACTTAATGGTTCTTGATCTAATGACTTCCAGGTTAGATCTCTATTCTTGGACTTATTGCTAAAAATACTGTCAAAACTACATTTTGTCTGTAGTAACAGTCATAAAATATTATGGCCTAAACTGTTCCAAATAAGTAAACTCAAGGTTGGACAACATAGCCTAAAAGATTATACCATTCTCTAATTAGATATGCCTTATTAGTCAATTTAAATATCAATATGAATATATCTATCCTACAGAGTTAATACAAATTTCTCTCTAAGTGTGCTAACTACCTATATAAAAGTCTGTTGTTTAAAAAAAATACAGGAACAGGAATGGGTCTGCTGGTCTTGGAGTCTTTCTGGGGCTTTTGGGTCTCACAGACAGAGTGGAGACGGGAAGGCGCCCAGGGAGGCTGGGCTAGCTGCTGTCCCAGGCCAGATGTGCTGCTCTCCAGCTAGCACCAGGGCGCAGACACACTCTGTGGTGGTGGCACGGAGGGGACAGGGAGGGAGCTGGCATGCTCCAAGCAGCAGTGGCTCCAATGGCTCTGGTGGCAGCGGCAGTGGCGGTGGCGGCAGGGGACTTGAAACCAGGCATCCGTGGAGGCATGTCCATGGGCCTGAGAGCCCACGGAAATGTTACAGCTCTGTGTGTGTTCAGCTTATCCCTCTTGAGAAAGTAATGGGCATAGACCCAGGGAAAAAGCATGATAAGTAATTCCATGACAAATAATCCCATTTTATTGTAGCAGCATTGTGGGTTAAATAGAAATTGAGGAGGAGGGAGAGAAAGAAATGGGCAACGATGATTGGCAGAAATCAGCAACCTGTGAATACCTGCTTTGCAAGTGGATGTGAGCTTGGGCAGTATCAGATGGTGGTGGTAGAGGAACTGCCACCTTCTAGGCACAGCTGGGGTGTGAACCTGGGTCTATGTGGCATGCTTTTTGGGGGTTGGGAGTTGAGGGTGGACATAGGGAAACACCTACCTGGTTAGCCACCAGAGTTTCTGACCTCATTCTTCAACACCCTCTTAACCATTTGTACTCTGTGCCCTCCTTAAGCAATACCAACAACAGTCAATCCCAATTGGCTTCATGGGACAAATAGGCTAATATTTTGGCCTCTGTTCCCAGGTTACAAAGGCCTCAGGAGATGAAATGGGCCATACTGGAATGTTTTTATGCTGCATCTCTGGATGTTACCTCTCTTTCTGAAAAAGGAGGATATGGAAACACAGAAACAAATCAGTGTACAGCATGTACAGGAGAGTCAATCATGGACTAATTGTCCCCAGAGCCTCTTAGCGAGGGAGAAAACCAAGGTCAGCAAGACCTGGACTCTGCTTCACTGACAGCAATAATGCTGAGGAAACCACAGCTCTTCTCCCATATGCCAAATTCCTCCTTGGAGAGCCATAGTGACACCCAAAAGGAAATACTTGTTAAATCTTGGCTTTATACCAGGTCTTAAACACTCAAAGTAAAATTTATAACCAAGGACATATAATAATAGTTCTAATCCTATGACTAAATGTCATAAGACTTCAACCATCAAAATGTTCTCTAACACAATAGAATCTAAAATAAATATGTACTGGATAGCTCACACTGATAGTAAAGAGGTTTTGTGACACCAATCTCTGTCCCTGGCTTGCCCCAGGAAGAATTGAAAAATATATTTTAAAACTTCCTTAAATATAAAAAAAGACAAGGTGAACACCTTAACATGCTCAATTTATTTACAAATTTAGATACAGACAGACTTGTCTAGCATGTTTATTCCTTCCATTGGAGAATAAAGTCTACTAAATTCTAAATTCTAATAATGAGAAAAGTCACGGGGCTCTAAATGCCCTCATACATACCCTCGTGATACTTGTGCTATTATTAAGATTAAATACTAGGTATATATTTCTCTTCTTAATAACTCTATTAATATATGTCATATGCTGCTCAAGCCATACAGGAACCGTCTGATACCATATCAGATGATACAATGCCATGGGATAAGCAATTATGGGGATGAATCTCAAATTTCCACAGTGAACAACAATCTAACCACTGAACAACTCTCCACTGGACACCCTATATGGAACACTCCCCACCTCTGGGGGGAATACCCCACCTCACAATGGGAGACAGGACAACATCTTGGCAATGTGACATATGGCTAATGGGTCTCTCTCTTGGGCCTTTGTTAGGGACCCTCCCCTCTCTGAGGGATACCCCCAGCTGCCATACTTCATGTTGGGTAGTGAGGTAGAGAGTCACGGATCCCTGGTCCCCTGTGGATGAGCCTGTCTCACCGGTCAGCAGGAGACAGGCCCCATGAGGAAAGGTGAATGCGCAGCCGGAGCCCCATATACACTCACAGCTGGGAGAAGTGTCCCAGCAGATCTCAAAACTTTATTTTAGCATCCAACCTTATATACAGTCTAGGGATGTGTTGCATGGCCTTATCTCTTACACAAAGGGGGCTCAGTAAACAGGAACTCAGCCAGCAGAAGTAAAACCTATTAGCACTTATAAGCAGGATTTAGGGCTGCCAGCCATCCCCCCTGCCTCCTGGGGGGCACAGCTGTGCTAGGAACAAAGGCATGAGCTACCATGCTCAGGCTCTCATCCAGATGCATATTAAAACTTACCTCACAGATATACAGTCAGGCTGGGTCCTGACACTTTGTGTCCTATTCAGCAGAAAATAGATGAGAGAGAGTATTCTTTGACCCCATTCCCAACAGTAGTTGGGGTGTCATCAAGAGAGACAGGAATATGTGAGAGTTTAGTAGTGAGACCCCAAAGAAGGTTGCCAAGCTCCTCCTTTAAACCCTCCCCAGTCAGAGCTTTCCACTATTAAGCTTGCATTGCTTCTTTTGTTTTTATTTTTATTTTTTTATTGTCCATAATGAGTTACATTGTTTAGTGGGCCAACAATGAGTTGTTATCCCCAATTCCTCATTGCCCCCCTTCCCCAACCCCAGTCAGTTGGATATCCTCCTCAGTGGGCCATCTCAATCAGTCTCTGTGGTAGGGGACCATGGATAGCCTAGTATGCAGCCGGGTTCTCATGACCCAAGTATATTGTTACTGAGGGGTGCCATGCCTCTGATAATCTCCCCATGGCTCTCACAATCTTTTCACCCCCTCTTCCACTCAGTTCCCTGAGTCGTGGTGGGTGAGTATTAAGGCTGCTTTAATGTTGTGTGATTAGGGGTCTTTGTGACGAGAATTGTTGGTTTCTGTCTCACTGGCTTATCCTGTGTTGATTGAATGGCTGTGGCTGTGGGTCCCTTATTCATCCCATCATTAACTTCAGGGTTCCATTTGGATCCTCCATGATATGACTGTGGTGGTTCATCTCTTGCCAGAATCTTAGCTTTCTACCTCTGGTTGGTTGGTAGGGTTATATGGGCCCCAGCTCTCTCGCTGCATCCTGAAAAATACACACGCAATCTCCATCAGAGAATGAGATCAGTATAGGTTAACAAATATACACCATTCTGGATTACCTAGATCCTATTTTTAGTAGCCTCCCCGTCAGTTGCTCGCATAGTGCATCTTTTCTTGGGAGCCCAAGAGTACGGGATCCAGTGAATATCGCCCTGAATCCCCTGTTTCAATCAAGGGTTCCCCCTCACTGAGTGGAATATTTGACTGAATTTAATAGCTGTTGATTGTCTCCTCCAGGCCCAGGCTCCTCCATTGCACAAGTGCTCCTTTCTTAGTTTGCTGTTCTCTCCCAGTAGGAGCTGTGTTAGGCCTACTCATGGCCACAAACTGTGTTTCATGCCAGTGGTCTGTTTACTCCAGCTGTCGTTGATCTGCTTCCCTGACAGCTTGTGTAGTGCCTTCCAGCACTGCACTAACTGGCATCTGGGGGCTGGTTCCATTCCAGACCTCGAAGGGTCTCTCGATGCTGATCGATGGCATTCTGTGGTTTCTTCAGCAATAGGGTTTTTCCTCAGGCCTGGGAAGGGCATTCAAGGGCTTTGACAGAATTCTGTCTTGTTTTTGGAACCTCATTGGTCACGTTGGCCAACAGATCAGTGAGGGAAGGAACTTGTGGCTGGGACCTTGGGTTGTCAGATTACTCAATTTTTCACAGACTTATACATTCTCCCCTACTACTCATGGCCTCTCTTGCCAGTTGATGCCTACTAATGGTTTGTAGGTTACAGTATGCTCATGAAGATTTTATGTTTTTGAACCTAATTTGTTTTAGCTTCATGCTTAAGCCATTCCCCTCCCTCCTTTTCTTACACCTCATTCATAACCTCTCACTTCATACTACTGTTCTGTATAAAGAACACGGTTATCCTGATTAAGGACCACATATGAGGGAGAATATGCGGTGTTCGATTCTCTGTTCTTTTGAGTGTTCGCTTAGTAAGATCTGCTCTAAGTCAGACCATTTTTCCCTAAATTTTGAAGTGCCATTTTTCCTTTCAGCTGTGTAGAATTCCATCGTGTAACTATACCACAGTTTCACTGTCCATTCCTCCATGGATGGGCATTTGGGTTGATTCCAATTCTTGGCTATTATGAATTGAGCTGCTATATATAGTTGTACAAAATTTTCTGCTTTGAGATGTAACATCTTGTGGGTAGATGCCTAGTAGAGGGATAGCTGGGTCCTTAGGTAGTTCTATGACCATCCTGTCTAAGTGTCTCCACACTGCTTTCCATAACGGTTGAACAAGTTTTCAATCCCTCCAACAGTGAATGAGGGTTCCTTTTTTCCCGCATCCTCACCAGGCACAATTGTTGTTGGTTTACTTTATGATTGCCATTCTGACAGGGGTAAGAGGGTATCTCATTGTGGTTTTGATTTGCATTTCCCTGATGCTTAAGGATGCTTCATGTTTGCATTGCAGTTGTGGTCAGGAGTCATATTATTCTTTCTTTGGGATTGTATTTTTCTTGTCTCTACTTCCATGCCACTTTCCTGTTCCATAATGGGACTAGGGTCCCTAAAGTGGGGAGTTCCGTCTTTGGATTCTGTTGTTTTTTTACATTGGTTTCTGCCCATGTCCATGTAGGGGAGTGGGACTCAGACACCCTGGGGAGTGCTGTTCAGCCCGCTTTGCTGTGTCAGTGGCACATGGTCTCTGGTGCCCGCTGAAGTCACCTGTGCACTCCCTGCCTTGGTACCTGGTCCCTGCCTGAACTGGTGTCTGCCCTCCCAGCAGTGGCAGCATTTCCCAGGTATCTGTGAGAGGCCTGGCCCTGCCCTCAGCTGCAGTCCTGAGTGGGCTTTTGGAAGAGAACTAGGTCAGTTTGCCCTAGAAGTGTGTCTACCTGTGTTTGTGTGTGTGTGTGTGTTGGGGTTCTCATAGAGAATGTGCCCAATATTGGGCCCTGGAGGGAGGGGGCTCCAGGGAGGGATAGGTGCTCAGCTGGGAGGGCTTGGGAAGTGCATGCAAGGAGACAATGGCGATTGCAGGAGCTTGGGGTGGGGGAAGGGCAGCTCTCTGTTCTTCTGCAGAGCAGAAAGCTGCTGTCAAACCCTGTCGGGGCTGGTGCTGGTGGTGGAGAGAGGGTAGTCTTCGGTTCAGGGCCGTTTGGGGTCCGGGGTTTGGATCCCAGCTGGAAAATCAAACCTTTACGGAGAGAGTCCCGGCGAGGCTGCTACTTGTATGCCATCATGCTCCGTCCCTGCCTTGCTTTTTAATAGGTTCAAAAATGGTATTGTTAATTCTTGTTTCTTAAACATATATGTACTTCTTCTGGTGTTCTTGTTTCTTTAACATATATGTATTTCTTCTGGTGCCTTTATTTCTTTGAAACATGTATGTACTTTCTGATGCTTTTTTCCCCCAAAATTCACACCTCAGTATCCTAACAGCAGTTAGGATTATTTCTTCAGAGGGGGATTGTGATGGTCAGACCTCTCTGCAGAGGCAGTCCCCTCCCCCTGAGTGGGAGGTGTCTAGTTAGAGCTACAACCTAGGTGCTAAAACTGATTGGTCAAATATAAACCAATCAGCTGTCTCTCTGGCTCACCTGGAAAGAACCTAAATTCTCTTCCCTAGAGGAAGTGGTCCTCTTCCCCCACATGGCAATGGAGTAGAAAGACTGCTGACCCAGGCCTCAGTGAGGTAAGGCCTATACCCCTACCTCAGCTAACGTCTGGGGTGGAGGGGCAGGCTCCAGACTCTTTCTCCTATAAACCTCTCCTTTTTTATGATGGAAGCTCTCTCTTATCTTTTCTTCTACTTATTTAGCTAAATAATACAAGTTTTGTTGACCTCTCTGACACATGTTCTCCCCACACTGGTGGCTGGAGAACTCTGTAACTTCCCACATGGTGACTGGAAAATTCCCCATCCAACTCCCCTTTTCCTAATTTACAAAATTAGAATAAATGTATAATTAAAATTTAATCCTGTCCCTGTGTTCAATTCATTGACATTAGAGGACACAGACTCGGAGTAGGAGGAGGGGGAAGGGAGGATTCCAAAACTCTCTCTCTCTCCCTGTGTTGCTTACAAATATTAATTATCAGCAATCCAGCCAGGCATGGTGGTGCACACCTTTAATCCCAGCTCTCGGGAGGCAGAGGTAGGAGGATCACCTTGAGTTCAAGGCCACCCTGAGACTACATAGTGAATTCCAGGTCAGCCTGGGCTAGAGTGAGACCCTACCTGGAAAAACCAAAAAAAAAAAAAAAAATCAGCAATCCTTATCAGGGATTTGAACCTTGATTGTAATGCTTATAGAAGAAATACCTTTACCTGCTGAGTCATCTCCTCAGTCCAATTTAATTCAATTCTGCTATTTAAAATGAAGTATTGGACAAAAATTTATATTTTGCTCACTGCACTTTTATGTGGAAGATTTAAATGCATGATAAATTTGGAATTGAGAAGTACATTAAGTTCAAGACTTAAAAAAAGTATGATCTCTGCTGTGTATCAGAACAGATTAAATGCATATTAAAATGGAGTAAAACAGGTCTGAGAATTATTTCCTGCATCAACCTGCAAATGTTGGAAGTCTGTATCTTCAAATTTCAAAACAATTTTTTATAATGAAAATCACAAAATGTGTGCATTCTTTGAGAGATTTGCTAATGGGACATATGAAGAAGGGAACACATAGAGGTTTAATGAATGTTTTCTTTCAGGAAGTCTCTCTTGTGTTGCCTGGAAGCCTCCTTTCCTCTGTGTCCTTTCAAGCTGCCCTTTGCTACAGAAGCAGGGCTGTTAACAGTTATGTGATCCAACCATATCTCAGCAGGTAAAAACAAATGGTAATTTAGGCATTTTTCACCTTGACAGAAGCAAAATAACAATGAAAACGTTTTAACATAAAATTGAAGGGAGGATTGGATATCATGAATCTTTCTTGTACATCACATATTGTGGGGCCTTTCTGGGTCTGTTTTTCTTATTTGTAAGAAGTCTACAACTAGAGACCATGGTCTCCAAGGTCTTGCCAAGAGTGTGACTGCTCCCAGTGTTAGAAAAGAAGCTCTTATTAGCCGCAGCTATCAGCAGCTTATTTTCATTTTGCTTCTCTAACTCTAGTCCTAGACATGTTTTAGCATGATCTTTTAGTGTATAATAGCTAATTGCAAAGACTTCCAAGATACATATAAGGTTGTCCATCTTCCTGGTTGTCTGTTAACACTAAGTGTGTTAAATATTGTTAGCAATTTGGGAGGCAAGGATTACAAAAGCAATGGTCTTCAGCTAGCCTAGAGTTGGCTTCACACTGGCATGTGATTTTTTTTTTATGTGTTCATGCTTATCTCTTTCTGAAGTGGATGGAAATTATATTCTCTTACTTGTATCTCCCAAACATATCACCTCACAGCTAAAGACATGCTGTTGATATCTTGATGACAGGGGACTGGGCTGTGTGAGTGATAACAACTAGGTCACCTGTTCCCTGACCCTGCCATTTATCTCCTGGGTGCCAGTTTTCATGCCATCTATAACCTTGCTGGGCAAATTCTAAGATGACTATTCTGTCAACCTTTTCATGTGTGAGGACATCCAGACAGCCACACTTGCCAAATACAGAAAATGGCATTTGCAATAGTTCCAAAGTCACCTTTGTCCTGACTCAGCTGTGACCAGTGACACCAGCTCAGACACGTGAGAACCCTGCCACTTGCCCTGGAAGATGCACACTTTCTAAAGAAAGAAAACTATTTGCGAGCTTCTGGATGTGACAGCTTTTCTTGTTCACACTCAGTGGACACATTAGTTGGGTTCTTTTGTTTGTCAATTATCAATTATTTTGCCAGTAACAATGGCATTGGTGCTGTTTTTAGCATAAAAAGTCTGTGGTAGAAATGAGGAATTTAACACACTGGAGGTGTTATGGTTCCTGAGTGGAATGCCTGACAGTGTCTTTGCAGCTATTATGATTAATGTACTTTTCAGTCAGAAAAACTAATGAGCTACAGGAAGAAGTTCTTTGAAAAACAGAAAAATAAAGGTTTGAATCACACTATTTTCCAAGGCAGTCCACTTCTCACATTATTGAGCACTTAGACTGAAGAACTCAGGGCACAAGAGGCCAAGGTCAGGAAATTTTCACATGTCTTGGGCCAAGTAATGACAGCCTATTGACCTAGCTTTGACTTTCTCTCAGCATGGGGCAGTCAGTCATTGCTCATTCTTGACTCGGGGAAAACCAGGAAAGCAATGGTGAAGGAGAGTGAAAAGAACCATGGTACTGAAATTAAATAGCAACTATTCTGAATATGGGGCTGTAGTTTACCCATTGTATTAAATTCAGCCGTACACAATAGTCAAGTTTGAAATTCCAAAGGTAAGAGAGAAGCAACCCACAGGGTATAAGTGGCTATCAGGAAGAACTGAGAACACTCTTGTAGCTGGTTTGATTCCTCTTCAGACCAATACTAATTGCTCAGTATATATATAATATATATGAATAATATATATGAATAATATATAAAATGCTCAGAATTATATATATATACATATGTTATGTGAAATAAAATTTATATGAAAAGATGCCAAAGTCTCAGATGCAAATCATCTGTTATTTAAACCCAATAAATTGTGGTTATTACTAAGGACAGAATGCAATGGCCAACCTTCACCTTGAGTAGGTTACTTTACCTCTGACTCAGTTTCCTCATCATTAAAATGGGAAAGACACTATTACCATCCCATAAGGTTGTTCTGAAGGTTGAATGAGTTAATTAGATCAACTCTTTAGAAAATACCAATGTTATTACTTTCGGTAACCAATTCCAGAATAAGGGGAAAAATGAATTGGATCTACGGATTTTTGCCTTTTACGACAAATTTTCCACCCAGAGTCCAGTACTATATTTTAAGATTGTCAGTATTAAGCAAAGCTCATGCGGATGTTAAATGATAACATTGTCATAAACAACTAAAGCATGTCACATGGTGAGCTGTAGCAGAGCCAAAACTCCAGTGAGCTCTAAAGATAGCTGCTGGGCAGGTCAGGTGTGTAATGATACTGTGGCCCAGCCTTTTAGAGGATACGTGAAATTGAATGAGGACATTATTAACTGGTTGGCCAGGATGCTTTAACACCTATCAAATCTTCACTGTCTGAAATTTTGTCACATTGGTTCCTGTCACCAGGAGACAGAGGCCAGCTGTCTCCTGTGCTTCCCAGGGAGGGCACTGGAGCTGTGTAATGTCCAAGAGGTGCATTACCACCACATTTTCATTTGAGCAGGGTGAGAGAGAAGTTTCCAGCTTCCCGCTAGGTAATGAAGTACTTTTCATTGCAAGTTTTCCTAGTCAGGTGACTGCTGAAAATACAAGAAGTCAGGAAGCCAAAAGTCACCCAGAGTTTCCAGGGCAGTGGGCCACCACCATTCTGTAATTCCTCCACTGAAACCAGGAAGATCAAGGACACATAGCCACAGCCTCTAGAAAGGGGGAACCCTTCACACAACAGTTAGCAGGGGACAGAAGCAAAGGGTCACCAGGAATTGTTTTCCTGTGATGTTAGAGAGAGCAGCAGAATGTCAGGCAAAGACTCAACTTCCCCAACTCTTCCTCTCTGTCAGATGTTTGTTTTGACAATTTCATAGCTCAGATTAATTCTACAATTACTTCTGATGGGGCCCCTGTGATTGAACATACATGGTTTCACTTTAAATTCCCAGTAGTTCTCACACTGGCCCTCCTACTGCCCCATATTCCTGAAAAGGTGCCCTAAGTCTTTACCTGCCTAGATTCCTCCTCATGGATTTTCCTGTTTCTGTCGGCTGTTCTTACTTCACAAAGAAAGCGCAGCATTGGTTCAGTGTTCTCTTTCCACAGACATGCCAGAGAATCACATGGGCTCATACTCTGATTTTGTTTCCAGTTTCTGTTTCTCTCTGCTGGTCTGCCATGCTGTTACCTCATGGTGTCCAGTTTATTTCTCCTGCTTCAGCTCATATTCCTCCCTCATTTCCCACTGGAATTACAATCCTGCACAACATCAAAGCCTTCACATATACATCTACTAATCAATTTCTTTCCTTCTGTTTACAACAAGACCTCTTGAAGGAGTTATGTTTTCTTTGTCTTTGGAAGTCTCCTCAACTTACTCCAATATGCTTCCTGAGCCCCTAAAAGAGCTCTTTGTCAAGGTCAATCCTGACTTTCATGTAGCTAAATTCAATGGGGCCTGGTCCCTGAGTTCTGTCTGCTCAAAGAGGCCACTTTTTTAAACCTCCACACACTCTCTTTGTCTTTCTACCACCTCAATGCCCACACCATCTCTGTTTCCTTTTCCAACTTGACTTCCTCTCTTCTCCTTGTCAGTACCCTGTTATTCCATGCTAGACACTTTCTCCACCTACTTCAGTCTCCAGAAAATATCAGCCAGGGCTGGAGATGCTGAGAAATCCTGTGTCTATAGCTCCTGCCCTCTACTGCTCCAAAACTCTCTGGACTCCCATATCTAATGGTGGGTTTGGTATGTAAATTTGGCATATTAAGCTTTCAATGTCTTCAGCATTTTTATGAATCTGTCTTTTCTGCTCCCACACATCGGTTCTTCCCATCCCAGTAGACACCTGATCCATCTAGTGAGAACAAGTTCAAACTTCTTTCAGGCTTGGTTCCTTTCTTACTTCCCACATCTGACCACCACCAGTAATTTCTCTGTCTTCTCTAAGAATTTATATGGCATTAATGGTACTGCTTCACAAATGTTTAGAGACATTTGGAACAGGGTTTTTGTCTGTGGAGGATTCAGATTGCTATTTTAGCTCATAATTCTTGGCAAAAGGTTTTCATGAAATTTGTCTATTTCATTTATGTTACCAAATGTGTCATAGCACATTTGTGTGCAATATTTCTCTATTATCCCTTAGAGGCTGCAGCACCTGTGGTCAGTCCCTGGCTTTTCTGATATGGATGATTTCTATTATCATTTGCTTTTTAGCTCAGTACAGCTAGAAATTATCAGTTCTGATGACTTCTTCAAATAATTGTCTGTTTGCCTGATTAAATATCTCTATTATTTATTTCATCTTGTCTGTGTTGTAGCCCTTATCACCTGATTGTGTATTTACCCTGTTATTTTATTTTCTCCCGATTTCTCAAGCTAGAAACCCCCATCCCCATAAAAATCTAGCAGGTCACTGAGTTTTAGAGGATGGTCCCAACACTTTAGATCTTAGGACTCATTGTTACTCCTAAAAATTAAAAAGAAACCCTCCCAAGTTTTTGTTTTGTGGGTTATGTCTGTGACTCTGAGTGTATAACTAATTAAAAATTAAAAACTAACTTACAAGTATCTACTAGTACATTAAAAATAACAGCAAATCCAATACATGTTTTTAAAAAAGATTTTATGTAAAATCACCATATTCTAGGAAAAATATTAGCATGATGTCATGCTATTTTACATATCTTCATATCTCTGCATTAACTAGCTTTATAAAAGGTATCTGGTTTCTGCTTCTGAAATACATTACTTTTTATTTTTTAAAGAATCAAAAAGATTTTTATTTATTTATTTGCAAGCAGAGAAAGATTTGGAGAGAGAAAGAGAGAGAGAAAGAAAGAAAGAGTGAGAATGAGCCTGGACATGTCAGGGCCGTGGCCACTGCAAACAAAACATATTACTTTGAGTGTATGATGAAAATTTAGTCACACAAATATGAAATAAAAAGAGATGATTTATTTTAATAACTTCTTCAGTTGATTGTAAATTCTCCTATGAGAATATGTTAAAGTAGTAGGTTATAGTTCAAAAGATTAATTGCAGTGTGAAATCTGAAACCATAACTATGAAGTATCTAAGTCTTAACCTAATGGGACTTGGTGACATGCCTGTAATCCTAGTCCTTGGGAGGTGGAGGTGGGGATATCAGGAATTTAAGGTCATCCTTGGTTGCATAGTGAATTCAAGGCCAACCTGAGCTACATGAGACAATGTCTCAAAAAAAAAAAAAAGACAAATTAAAAGTCTGTTGACCTACCTGAAATTCTGACTTATATTATTTGAATACTATCAGTTTATAGTTACACAGACCTTTCAAAGACTGATATAATTCATGATATGCCACTTAAAAATCACATTTGTTAGTATCACTGATGTAATAAATCTTTAAAAATATTTGCTGTTTGAAATTCATCAAGTTCATCATATAGTTTTCAAAAATTTAGAATTTTTAAATATTTCTGTGAAAGTTCCAATTACTTATTACTAGCAGCAAGTGGCTTCAGTTGTTTCCCATGAAGCAAAACTGTTGCTTCATTCATCTCTGCTATGTGTATGCATGTGGTCACAGCATTGTATGTGCGTGTGTGAGCACACACGTGCACACGTGCATGTGGAGGGTGTTGTGGTCAACTTTCTGGTTGAAAGAACCCAACCAAAACTGGCTTGTGGAGGAATGGGTTTATTTGGCTTATGGACTCAAGGGGAAAACGATGGCATGAGCAGAGGGCTGGACATCACCTCTGCCACAGCACTGCAAACAGCGGCAGGAAGGTGTGCCAAATACTGGCAAGGGGAAGCTGGCTTATAACCCCCGTAAGCCCACCCCCAACAACACAGCTTCATTGAGGTTGTAAAACCCAAACTGCCATCAGCTGAGGATCGAGCTATCAGAACACATTCATTTGTTTGTGGGGGACCCCTGGATCAAACCATGACAGAGTGGTTGATGTTGGTGTCTTTCTTATTTTGTTTTTCATGAGACAAGGTCTTTCATTGAACCCAGAACTCACCAATTAAGCTAGACACGCTAGCCAGCAAGCATGCCCAGTCTCTACCTTTTCAGTCCCGAGATCTCTGGCCACTTCAACCAGCATTTACTTAGGTCCTGGAGGTCAGAGCTCAAAACACTGTACCCACCAAGCCATTTCCCCAGACCATAAAGTTGCACTTCTTCCTTTTTTGTGTTCATATGATGCTGTGAGGCCCAATGAGCACTGGTACAGCTTGGTGCCTGTGGGAGTCTGAATGTAAGATGTACCCCCTGATCACAATAGGCTCGTGTGTTTGAATATTTAATCCCCAGGTGGCATTACTGTTCTGGAAAGTGTCGAACGTTTAGGAGGGGGAGCCTTGCTGGAAAAGGTGGGTTACCTGGGAAGGGATGAGGTTTTCTAGTCCAGTTTCATGGTCTGTTTTCCACCCCCCTCTTTACTGACATTGGTTTCTAGTTCTAGCCTGTCATCCCTTTATGTTCCTCACCATTATGGACTTTACCTTCTGAAACAGAGAGCTGAATTAAACCTTTCTGGTAGGGTAATTTCCTGCAGCAATGAGAAAGTAACTGATTCAGAGCTGTTGCCCTGACTGACTGCATTTACCCACAGCTGTTACTGCTTTTGAACTGTTGGTACAATACCAACACTGGAGACTTGAAAAGGCAGTAGGAACTTAGTGTTATTAGAAAATGTTTTTCTTAAAGCGTCTTAGTTGACTCCTACATTTCATGGACCACAGTCTGAGAACTCCCATTCTAGCTGTGACTATGAGAATAAGCATGTATACATTATATAATGCTTTTTCTAATCAAAATTTAGTTTTAGTAAGCAATGATATTGGATACAAACATAAAGAAATGTAAGATGAAGGCAATGCAAATATCTCAAGAATTTAAAAGATTTTTTACATTTATTTATTTGCAAGCAGAGAGAGATAGAAGAGAGGCAAAGAAAATGGGTGTGCCAGGGCCTGCAGCTGCTGCCAATGGACTCCAGTTGCATGCGTCACTTAGTGCATCTGACTTTAGGTGGGTACTGAGGAATCAAACTTGGGGTCATTAGATTTTGCAAACAAGTACCTTAACCACTGAGGCATAGAATTTGAAACTTTTGTTATTACTTTATTTTTAATTTTATGCAATTACCTCCCTGACTGTGGTTTGTTTCACATATGTTTTGCATAATATCGTAGAACTGAATTTTTTTTTAATCCTCTGTTAGTGCTTCCTATAATAACTGCAGTTGCTATATGCTGAGTCATTGTATATATTCTTGGAACTCTGCTGTGTACATAATGTTCATTAATTCACTTTTCCTCATGATAATGTGATGATGTGAGAATCATTATCCCTATGGAACAGATGCTAACTACTTGGCCAAAATGTGAATACATGAAATCGGTTGTCTAATGTTCCTCCCTCCCACAACCCCAGCCATGATACTACCCAGTTAAATGTGAGATCAAGACTCAAGCCTGGCTATTGTAAATGACTGGTGTTCTTCCTGAGTCTTGGGAGGTGCACCAGGACAGTTATATCTTGCTTCTTCACACATTGGCTATCTAAAGGCCAATTTTATGAAGTTATCAGAAGAGAAAGAACTGAGTAATTGCCAGCTCAAAACACTTCCTCCTTTGTCAGGGTCTAAGGTCAAGGTAGATCAACATGGCCTCTGTGGTATCATCTGAGGTAGAAATCACTGCAGCCCCTCACCTCCACCTCAGCATTCTGTTCCTTCAACTAATTTTGTAGATTATATATAACTATATAATTACTATACATGGTTAAAGGCATATTTTTCTAGTTATAAGCCTCTTCCAAATCTTGTTTCATTAGTGTTTCCCTTCAATTAGCTCATCTTCATGAGGCACTAGATGTACTAGGTACACTCCATACAATGGAAAGATTTTTTCAATCATAAAATACATTTTGTCCCAGGGTCTACACAAACATACTTACCACTGCTGGGAGAAAAATCGCCATTAATTTTTTTTTTTTGTAAAGTGCTTAAGAGATGATAGGAGATGGTGCTCAAAGCCTGCAGGTCAGAATGAGGTTTTGTCCTAACATAACTGAAAAATCATTGACAAATGCTACATTTATCTTCTCTTTTACTTTCTAACGTGGGAGAAGAAAATAAAGCACTATGATTAATATTTTATTGTTTCTTCTTTTCTCTCATCAAAGTCTAAGACAGTTTCAAAAGATACTTGTTTGTTATAAAAGAGGAACAAAATTCTCAGAGAACATTACAACTAGATATCCTTAGGTCTGCTAAACTGCAGTGGGCTTGAAGTAGAACAATATGGTGTAAGTGAATGGTCAGGTGACAAAAGCTGATGGCATTCACATTCCAGAATGCCTACCTTTAGTATTTGGCTAGTGGGTGCCTGAGAGCTCACCTTTCACTGAAAGCAAGCTAGCTCAATTTCCTTGTCTGATGCTTCAAGAAACCTTAAGGTTTGAGTACTTCCCACACATCTTTGCTATGATAAACTGAAAATGCAGTTCATTGTTGGGTAATAATCTAGGAATAAGACACATAAAAGTTCTTTGAAGTCTGAAAACTGAGTGTTTTTGAGCCCGTAAGAGAGAAAGTGATTTTCTTTACTGCCCCATGAAGACTTCTGGTAGCCTGAGTCTGTTTCTTATTATTTTTTCCCTATTATTTTTAGGCATTTTGGTTTTTTTTTTCTTTTCTCTTTTAAAACATATTGCCACAGAAAGTACCTGCCTTTCTAGCAACAGCTCTGCGACTTTCAGGGTATTGTTTAAGAGTGATGGTATCCTGACAAGGAGGACATAGCTCATTCCAAGTGTTCTTTGACAATGATGGCATGACATCATTAGCACTTTAAACCTTAAGGAGCTGTTTTCTTTGGTGTGATTGATCAGCATCCCATTGACCATTCAAAAGGCATGTTGTTTTGGCTTGTCAGAAAAAAAAAACTGATTTCTATGAAATTTATCTTCTAGTTGTCATCCTATTCGGAAATTTAAAGGTTTTAATAAAATTGATGTGAACATAAATTTGCTGTGAAGAATTTAAAACAGATTCTTCCCTCAGCAAATGTTAGCTTTTTATAATATTAGTTTTGAAATGAAAAAAAAACATTCAATTTATACATTTTGAATCTGTGAAAATCACTCAGCCTGATTGAACTCTCACCTCAGGCCACCACTGAAACTGTCAAAGCATAACAGGTTGGTCTTTGTAGGGCACACTTTCTTTGATTTAAAAGACTCACAATGTCTTGTTTCATTTTTATAGGACATACTTTTATGCCTTTCTTCAGAAGATTTACAATATTTGACATGTAGCTTGAATCTTGTGATTATCCCCTTTTATAAACTTCAATTACTTTGGTATTATACAGTTAAATAGCCTGATCTGAATTATGATACTTAAAACTGGGCTCAGTGGTTCAGTGGGTATAGTAGCAAGCATCTGTAGTCCCAGCTCTCCTGTCGTGAAATGCAAGGTCCAGACAGGAGAATTTGAGGGGCCAGGCAGACTGTCTTTAAATTGTGAATAGCAAGAAACCCAGCCTCAAATGAGTGGAAGGCCAGAATCACACATGTGAGCCTGATCTGTCTTTAATTACAGCACTTGGGAGGCAGAGGTAGGAATATTGCCCTGAATTCAAGGCTACCCTGAGACTACACAGTGAACTCCAGGTCATCCTGGGCTAGAGTGAAACCCTACTTTGAAGAACCAAAAAACAAAACAAAAACCTAATTGATACATGTGGCTGCACATACAGTAATGCATACACATCATATTCACACAAAAGGTAATAATGATAAAAGAAGGTAACAGTTATCCAGTTGATCGTATCCTAAGTTTTCCTACTATGGAAATAAGGTAAACACTCCCATTCTGTTTCCCTTCCATAACTGATCATAGAGTGTCAATGTTGCCTATATATAAAAGCAAGTAAAATCAAATTGAAAGTATTAGTTATCCTGAAGAATATTTGACTATTGACACTCTGTGAGTAGCATGGCTAACACAAAACATAGCTTACATTGATTTTGTTTGTTGTTTTATTATTATTATTCTGTAGCAGATTCCCTCCCTAATGAAGAGAGGAAGGAGTCTCTCAGGATTCACAGGTCCTGTTAAACAAACATCCCTTGAGGGAGGTAGTGCAGGAAGGAAATTCCAGAGTCAATAAGTCTGGGAAAGGGTTGGAAGACCACAGCCTAAGGCTATATAGAGGGAAAACAACTGCTTGGGGAGGGGAGATTCTCCAATGGATCTTCAGACTCTCCATTTGAACTGCCTGATAGATCCTCCCACGGGGCTCCTGCAGTGTGCTTCCCATTCTCTAGAGAGACCCTCCCATGGAGCGCCTACTAGTCCTCCAGACTCTCCAAATGAAGTGTGTGCTCCAGAGAGGCAGTTTCCGTGAGTCTTCACATATGTTGAGGTGGGCTTTCTGGTGATTCAACTGTCTTTGAAGCTATGGGAGGTAGTCATCTTGGTTGGGATGAGATTTCTCATGGTGTAGCTGCCTTTAAGTCATCTGTTGCTCCTGTATGCAACCCCTTACCTTGCTCTGTAAGTAAACCCTATAAACTCATTGCTTCATCCAACTGGTTTTGGTGTGATGACCCTTTGGTCTCTTGTTTGTACCATATCTGGGGAGAAGATGTATGTTCAAGTCACTCCAGGAAAAGGTTTTCTTGTGGCAAATATTTTATTTATTTATTTATTTGTAAGCATGGGGTGGGAGAGAAGTCAGAATAGGCATGCCAGGGCATCCAGCCACTGCAAAAGAACTGTAGATGCATCTGCCACTTTGTGTATCTGGCTTTATGTGGGTACTGGGGAATTGAATCCAGGCCTTAAACTTTGCAGTCAAAGAACTTAACTGTAAAGCCGTCTCTACACCCCTTATATTGTCTTAATATCCTCTATCTCTGAAGATAAACATCCATCATCAAATATCCTCTAAATTTTGAGATTTTAGTTAATGAATAACTTGCTTCAGAACATGGATTTGATTTTTAACTTTATAAGACAAGAAGATCTATGGGTTTTAAACAAAATATCATGTTCATTTCTACTCCAAATAGAAACTAAATTGGGCTGGATAGATGACTCATTGGTTAAGGTGCTTGCCTGTAAAGCCTAACAATCTGGGTTCCATCCCCAGTACCCATGTAAACCCACATGCACAAAGTGGTAAATGTATCTGGGGGGTTTGCAGTGTCTAGAGGCCCTGGCATGCCCCCATTGTCTCTGTATGTCTCTTTTCTCTGTATCTTCCTCTGTGTACAAATAGATAAAATTAGTTATATATTAGGATACAAACATCTGATATAGTAAATATACTTAGTCAGAAGGAGGGTTTAGAAGCAGATGGGCAGTTGCTGAGAAGAGGGGGCTCCTCTTCCAGAGCTCTGCTTTCCTTTGTTTCTTCTTTGACCCTCTTCACACATTAGACGCTAACTCAAGGGTAAATATTCTAGAAAGACTACTATTATAATATTTATAATAAATTTTATAATAATTTATAATATAAATTATTAAATTTATACTAAATATAAATTTATAATAAATTTTATAATAATTTATGATAAATATAATATTTATAATAAGAATACTATTATAATATTCTAGAAAGAATACAATACTTAGAGGTTTGAGCAGACTAGGGTTGATAGTATAATGAAACATATGGGGTGTTGTGTGAATATAAAAGAGATGTTTGATATGTAGGGGATATATGTAGGCATATACAAACATGAAGGAACATATGTCTATAAAGAGATATTTGGATATAATGATTTCTATGGATAAGAAAAAAATGAAGTGAGGAATTTGAGGGCCATTTTAGGAAAAAGTGTTAAAGCAAAACTAAAAGTAGGGAACATTGCTGAATCGTGAACAGGGAATACGCTCTGGCCAATCACATTGTAGATTCATACCACATGGGAAGATATGGGTGTCTGGGGAGTATAGCTGACTCAGTGTCTCCATTGTACAAAGGCATGGGGCCAAGAAGCCACTTTAACCATCACACCACCATGTGGAGCCTGGAACCTGCTGAGAAGGAAAGAACAGGCTAGTGATGCACATACTTCTGTCTCTTACCATCCAATTTCTTAGCATTTTCCCAGGGATTTCTAGAAGAAGCTGAGGAACAAAGAACCCCAAAACATTAAGTTGACAATGCCCATCTAACACAGAGGTCACCAAGCATTTTCTGTGAAGAGTTAGATTATAACTATTTTAGGATTTTTGTATGTAGTCTGTCCTAATACTAAATTCTGCCACTCTATGGCAAAAGTTATCATAGGCAAAATATGAAAAACAAGCTAGACTGTGTTCTAATAAAATGCCATTTTTTAAAATAACAGGTGAAGTAAGGATTAAATACCCAAACTACATTTTATTGGATTCTGTTTTAAGTCAAAAAATGGGCAAAGTTATTTTGAATTGCAAGTTTATGAAAGTTTATAAGGAAGTTATAAGGTATGAAGAGGGAAACAGGTTATACAGAAACTAAAAAGCATTAAATCCATATAAGCATGAACAAATTAATATTTAATAAATAACTAAGCCTACCACCATTTTCACTCTTGCTTTCTCTCTCTTCTTTCCTCCCTCCCTTCCTTTCTTCCCTTGCTATTTTTTAAAAATATAATTAGTCTTTTAGTCCTTCAAAAAAGAACTTATCTGGTACAAATGATTCTGAGACTCATTCCAGACTTTCATATAGCTTTGTAATATAGACTGCTATATCACAAAAAAGTATAGAATTCCATGTACACTAACAATAAAAATATTATTCTCCCAAAGAGTCATAACATTTTTATTTTTTTACAATGCATGTTATGAGGAATATGAGATAAACATTATATTTAGATGTTGCTTTGGAAGAATGTTTCCTGTATGGCAATTCTTGAGACAATTTTCTTTGATAAAATACACTGCCACAAATCTTTCAGGGACTGAAGATCACCAACCATCCTTGCCTATCACTGTGGAAGGTGATAGGGTAAAGATCTCCTCCCCTCCTGAGAGGGGTCTGGCTGCCATGTGGCCCTGCCCTTGGTGTTAGTCATTCAGACTCTTGACTTTTCTGGACAGGAGAATGCTTCAGGTTCCAGTTGCTACTTATAACAAAATCTCCATCATAAACATCTGACTACTAGTGCTAGTATTAATGTCTCACTACCCAAGAACTTAGTTCAGAGAGCTTCAAAAAAATGTGAGTGTTGCTTTTTAATAACAATGGCTTAAATGAACAGTACTTTCCAGCTAAGAAAATGACTTTGTCTGAATTGCTGAATGTCAGACTTTCCAACACCCATTGAAGTTGGCAGGGTAGAGGATGTGGCTCTTCCTTCTTGAGGGAGAGAAGAAACTAAGAAGTTAGGGAGGCTGTAGGCCACTGCTGCAAAGGGCTGAATCAAACAGAAGACCCCATGTGCTCTGAGGTCGTTACTGCAGCCCATTTCTGTTTCAACTTGTCAGCTTTCAGTCCCAAATCTGCAGTCAGTGGCCCTGTGCCACTTCCTCCTGAGAACTTCAAGATGAACTTTAATAGCTGCGAGTAAAAATCATGAGGATAGCCACTATGGGCCTCCAACAGTGAGACAGCAACTTTCCTGAGGCTCCCATGACAGGACCGAGGTTGAGCCCAGAATGGAATTTCTGGGCTCCAAATCTGCTTATTAATAGTGTGTCCTTGGACCAATCAAACAACCCATTTGGCATTCAGCTTTTTGGCTAAAAAAATTAATAAAACAATTGAATACACATAAAATTCTGAACTACTAGTAAAAGACTCATGAAAGAGAAGTTTCTGTGTTGCCTGGTCTTAGAATCATTGGAAAGAGTTTCAAACTGAAATACTACAGCTGCCAGGTCTTTAACAATCTGGACTGTGCAGCACTAACTGGAACCCACCTGTGGGAATAGACTTGGATGCATTATACTGTCTCAGCTTGCTCTGTTTGTGTTTCCAAAACCACGAAGGGAAGCTGAGTTAAACTGGTTTTGGAAAAATAGAGAATTCTCTATCAAGCTCCTCAAAGAAAGATAACTATGAGATATTAATGACTTTGATAATGTTACAAATTTCCTATGGCATTGTTTTGTGATTCAGTTGTGTTGGCCCAAAGTAAAACAATCAATATGGTTACAATATAATTTAGGAAAACTCTCTAACACAGGGCACAGGTGCGTGCTATTTCAGAGCCACCTGGACTGTTTAAACTTTTCGTGACTGATAAACTGCCAGAGTGATCAGGTTGACATCAGCCAGATGGGGTAGCTAATCTGAATTTTCCAAATATCTCCTGGGAGCTATTTTGCCTCTCTTATCTTCATTCATCACTAGAGCTCAGTTTTAGTTTGAAGAATTTTCAAAAAGAAAATTGTCATCCTCACAGTCATCATATACTCCATGCTTCCTTCTATTTTCTTGTCATGTTTGATCCAGGTGTCCCCACAAACAAATGAATGTGTTCTGATAGATTGATCCTCAGCTGATGGCAGTTCAGGAATTAGAACCTCACAAGACCTGTGTTGTTGGGGGTGGGCTTATGTAGTTATAAGCCAACTTCTCCTTACGAGTGTTTGGCACACCTTCCGGCTGCTGTTGCAGTGTTGTGGCAGAGATGATGTCCACCCTTATGCTCATGCCATCGTTTTCCCCACCATGATGGAGTCACCCCATGAGTCCATATGCCAATCCTCCACAAGCCGCTTTTTTTGCTTGGGTTCTTTCTCACAGCAATTAGTGAAAGACCCCCAAGGTCTTTCTCGGAAGAGCGTAACCCCAGGACTCAAACAACCACACCAGCAGATGCAAACGCAAGAGGATTTTTTATTCTTCGGTTGGGCAGACGGGCTCCCAAACCAATGAGTACCAGAGAGCCCTGAGGAACAAAAGCTTCGGGTATTTATAGGCAAGAACCACAAAATTATAATACAGCTCAGACCACAGAATGTTTCATATTTCCATTGGTTCTTTTGTCCTGATCTGTACAATTTTGATTGGTTATCCAGTTGGAGCCTGGTATTTGCATTTCATATTCCAGGAACAGTCATATTTTACCTTTTATGGAGTGTTTGTTGAGTTTATGACTTGGGACCTCCCAGAAGTGGAGGGGGAGTGAGCCAGGAGAGGTTCTTTCATATATGGGCTGTTTTATGAAATGGAGTCAGTCTTACAAAATGGATTCTTCATTCCCCCCTTGTCTTATGGGCCTATTTGAATCTTCAAATATTGCCTCTGAAGTT
>PVHP010021701.1:0-29164 GCA_004024765.1 Zapus hudsonius | reverse complement strand
ATAGGTTAACAAATATACACCATTCTGGATTACCTAGATTCTACTTTTAGAAGCCTCCCTGTCAGTCGCTCGCATAGTGCATCTTGTCTTGGGAGCCCAAGAGAACGGGATCCGATGCCTATTGCCCTGGATCCCAAGTTCCAGACAAGGGCTCCCCCTCACTAAGTGGAAAATTTGGCCAAATTTGAAAGCTGTTCATTGTCTTCCCCAGGCCCAGGCTCCTCCATTGCACAAGTGCTCCTTTCTTGGTTCGCTGTTCTCTCCCAGTAGGAGGTGTGGTCAGCGTACTCATGGTCGCAGATTGTGTTTCCTGTCACTGTTCTCTGTTTACTCCAGCTGTAGTTGATCAGTTTCCCCTGGGAGCCTGTGCAGTGCCTTCCAGCACCACACTAACTGCCTTCTGGGGGCTGGATATTGTTCCGGACCTTGAAGGGTCTTTCGATACTGATCGGTGGCATTCTTTGGTTTCGTCAGCAACAGGGTATTGCCTAAGGCCTGGGGAGGGCACTCAAGAGTTTTGACAGAATTTTTTCTTGTTGTTGGAATCTCATGAGTCACTTTGGTCAACATCTCAGTGAGGTGGTTGGAACCAGGGGTTGTCAGGCTGATCTAATTGTTCACAGGCTTAGACTATCTCCCCTACCACTCATGGCCCCTCTTGCCAGTCGACGCTCACTACTTTCTCAATAGGTTACTGTATGATCGTGAGAATTTTAGGTTTTTGAACCTAATATGGTTAACCCTCATGCTTAAGCTATTAGCCTCCCCCATCCCATACCCCTGATTCATAACCTCTCACTTCTTTCTACTAGTCTGAGGAGAGTTTGTGGTTATCCTGATTAAGGACCACATATGAGAGAGAATATGTGGAGTTCAATTCTCTGTTCTTTTGAGTGTTCGCTTAATAAGATCTGCTCAAAGTCAGACCATTTTTTCCTAAATTTCGATATGTCATTTTTCCTTTCAGCAGAGTAAAATTCCAACGTGTAAATATACCAGAGTTTCACAGTCCATTCCTCCATGGATAGGCATTTGGGTTGATTCCAATTCTTGGCTATTATGAATTGAGCTGCTATAAATATAGTTGTACAAATGTTTCTGTGTCAAGATGTGACATCTTGTGGATAGATGCCTAGTAGTGGGATAGCTGGGTCCATTGGTAGTTCTATGTCCATTCTGTCTAGGAGTCTCCACACTGCTTTCAATAGAGGTTGAACAAGTTTGCAATCCCACCAGCAGTGAATTAGGGTTCCTTTTTCCCCGCATTCTCGCCAGCAACGATTTTTATTGGTTTTCTTTATGATTGCTATTCTGACCGGGGTAAGGTGGTATCTCATTGTGGTTTTCTTTGCATTTCCCTGATTCTTAAGGATGCTGAGCACTTTCTCATGTGAGAAAAAGCCATTTGTGTTTCCTCCTCTGTGAATTCTCTATTGAGATCAGTGCCCCATTTTGTGAGGGGGCATTTTGGGTTTTTGTTATTAATTTTTTTGAGTTGTCTGTAGGTTTGTGAAATTAGGCCTCTGTCTGAGTTGTAGTTGGTGAAAGTCTTCTCCCATTTTGAAGGGGGTCTATTGACTTTGAGAATGGTGTTTTTGTCTGTAGAGAAGCTTTTGAGCCTGAGCAGGTCCTATTGGTTAAGTGACTGTTGCACTTCCTGGGCTACTGGAGATTTGTTCAGGAAGTTGTTCCCTACTCCTATCTCATGTAGGGTTCCACCTTTTTCTTCCAGGGTGTTCAGGGTTACAGGATTGATATTGAGGTCTTTGATCCATTTGGAGTTGATCTGTGTGCATGGTGAAAGGAGTGGGTCCATTTTCATTTTTTACACGTGTTTATCCAATTTGTCCAGCACCATTTGTTGAAGATGCTATCTTTAGCCCAGCATACATTGTTGGCACACTTGTCGAAGACTAAGAAGCTGAAGTTACTTGAATTAAAGGTTGGGTCTTCCATTCCACTGGTTAGACTGTGTGTTTTTCTGCCAATACCATGCTGTTATAGTTACTATGGTATTTTAGTATGTTTTAAAGTCAGGTATGGTGATACCTCCTGCATAATTTTTTTTTGCTCAGAATACTTTTAGCTATTCAAGTTCTCTTACCCTTCCAAATAAATTCTGAGATTATTTTTTCAATGTCTGTAATAAAGGAGGTTGGGATTTTTATTGGCATTGTGTTGAGTCTGTAGATTGCTTTTGGCAGGATTGCCATTTTTACTATATTGATTCTCCCTATCATGAGCATGGAATGTCTTTCCATCTCGTTACATCCTCCTCTATTTCCCTCTTGATTGTTTCAATATTTTCCTTATATAAGTCTTTCACTACCTTGGTTACTGATATTCCCAGGTATTTGATTTTGTTTGAGGACATAGAAAATGGGAAAGTTTCTCTGATGTCTTTTTCTGAATATTTGTTTTCTGTATATAGAAAGGCTACTGATTTCTGTGTCTTAATTTTGTATCCTGCCACTCTGCTGAAGGCATTGATCACCTAATACTGTTCTTTGGGTCTGATATATATAAAACAATGTCATCTGCAAAGAGGGATAATTTGAATTCTTCCTTTCCGATTTGTATCCCTTTTATGCTATTCTCCTCTCTTATTGCTTGGGCTAGAACTTCAAGCACTATGTTAAAGAGCAGTGGTGAGAGTGAACATCCCTGTCTTGTCCCTGAGTTAAGCGGGAACTCCTTGAGTCGTTCTCCATTGAGGATGATTTGTGCTTTAGGAGATCTGTATATTGACTTTATCATGTGGAGGTATAGGCCATCTATGCCTATTCTTTCCAGGGTTTTGAACATGAAGTGGTGTTGAATTTTGTCAAAAGCCTTCTCAGCATCAATTGAAATGACCATGTGATTTTTGCAGTTGAGTTTGTTAATGTGGTGAATTCTATTTATTGACTTGTGTATGTTGAACCATCCATGCATCCCTGGAATGAAGCCACTTGGTCAGGGTGAATTATAGACTTGATGTGGGTTTGTATTCGGTTTGCTAGGACTTTGTTTAGGATTTTTGCATCCAAGTTCATCAGGGATATGAGTCTGTAGTTTTCTTTTTTTGTTACATCCTTGACTGGTTTGGGAATTAGGTTGATGGTAGCTTCATAGAAGGAATTTGGGAGTCTACCCTCTTTTTCTATGTCCCTGACAAGCTTCAAAAAGAGAGGTTTCAGTTCTATGATGAAGGTTTGGTAGAATTCAACAGAGAAACCATCTGGACCTGGGCTTTTCAGTTTGGGGAGGTTCTTGATTACCAATCCAATCTCTGTGATTGTTATCGGATTGTTTAAGATCTTTATCTGCTCTGGTCTGAGCTTTGGAAGTTGGTAGGTGTCCAGGAATTTATCCATTTCTTCCAGCTTCTCTAATTTTGTGGAGTAGAGGTTTGGGAAGTATGACCTGATGATACTTCCAATCTCTTCATGATCTGTTGTGATCTCACCCTTGTCATTTTTTATTTTGTTAATTTGAGTCGTCTCAGTTTTTCATTTGATTAAGTTCGCTAGGGGTTTGTCGATCTTATTGACTTTTTCAAAGAACCAACTGTTTGATTTGACTATTTTTTCAATTGTTTTCTTTGTTTCCAAGTCATTAATCTCAGCACTGATCTTAATTATTTCCTTGTGTCTCCAGCTAGTAGGGCTGGATTTTTCAATCTGTTCTAATGACCTTAAGTGTGAGGATAGTTGGTTGATTTGAGAACTCTCTGTCTTTGTTATGAAGGTATTTACTGCAATGAATTTCCCCCTTAAAACTGCCTTCTTTGTGTCCCGCAAGTTCTGAAAGGATGTGTCCTCATTATCATTTGTTTCTAGGAAGTTCTGTATTTCCTGTCTGATTTCTTGTTTGACCCATTCATTGTTCGGGAGTGAGTTGTTCAGTCACCAATATCTTTTGAAATTTCTGGATCCTCTCCCATTGTTAACTTCTAGCTTTAATGTGTTGTGGTCTGATATGATGCAGGGGATTACATTGATCTTTCTGAATTTGCTGTGGGATGATTTATGGCCCAGTATATGGTCAATTTTGGAAAAAGTTCCATGGGCTACTGAGAAGAATGTGTAATCTTGTCCTTGGGGTGGAATGTTCTGTAAATGTCTGTTATTCCTAGTTTGTCTCTGGTGCCATTTAGCAGCTTGATTTCCCTGCTTGTCTATTGTTTGTACGATCTGTCTAGGGATGACAGTGGAGTGTTAAAGTCTCCTACTATGTTGGTATTGGCATCTATATCTGCTTTGCTTTTGAGTAATTTATGTGTAATTAACTGAGGGGCCCTTGCATTTGGTGCATACATATTTAGTATAGTGATGTCTTCTTGTTGTATCGTTCCCTTGATGAGTAGGAAGTGGCCATCATTGTCCTTTTTTATTCCTGTTGGTTTAAAGTCTATTTTGTCAGATATTAGAGTAGCCACACCTGATTTTTTATTCTTCCCTCATGCCTGCAAAATTTTTTTCAACCCTTTTACTCTCAATAGGTTACTGTCTTTAAGGATAAGGTGTGTTTCTTGAAAGCAACAAATGGAAGGGTCCATTTTCCTGATCCAACCTGCTATCTTGTGTCTTTTTATAGGAGAGTTGAGTCCATTTACATTCAAAGTTATAACTGTGAGGTTTGCCATGTTGTAGAGAATATGGAGGTTCGTATCTGAGCTGTTGCTACTATCTCTTTTGTGTTACCTTGCTTGTTCTCTGTTCCTTTCCTGGGGTCGGTTGTTTGTTTAGTCTGCATGGGATATCTCATGAAGTATTTTTTGAAGGATTGGCTTTGTGCTCAAATAATTGTAAAGCTGATTAGTCTAGTGTTATAATTTAATTCCTACATCAATTATGATGGATAAATTTGCTGGGTAGAGTAGTCTAGTTTGGAATTCGTTCTTCTTTAGGCCTAGAATCAGTTTGTTCCAAGCTCTCCTGGATTTTAAAGTTTCTATGGAGAATTCTGATGTGATTCTGATGGGTTTTCCTTTATCCATGAGTTTCCTATCTCTTGTTACTCTAAGGACTCTCTCTCTATCCTCAGTGTTTGGCATTGTAACTAATATATGTCTTGGGGTCTTCCTCCTTCGATGTAATTTTTTGGGGTCCTCCATATCTCTTTTCAGTTGCACAGGATTATCGCTTGCCATGTATGGAAAGTTTTCTTGAGTAATTCTGTTGAAAATATTTTCTATGCCCCTCGTTTGGTTTTCTTCTCATTCATTGATCCTCATGATCCTGAGATTAGGTCTTTTTATGGTATCCCACATTTCCCTTGTGTCTTGTTCACTTGCTCTTTTGAATTTTGTCAAGGTTCTGATTTCCCTCGAATTCTCCTCTGTTCTAACTTCCATGTCCGAAGTTCTGGTTTCCCATTGATTGATCCTGTTGGTAAGACATTCTAGGGATGTTCTTATTATTTCAATATGGTTTTTGTTTTCTGTAACTTCTTTTTGGGTTGTTTCTATCATATTGTTGAGATGTGATTTCATTTCCAGGTTTGATTTCATTACTTCTTCCTGACAGTCATTCTTATATTTTCAGATGTCTTCAGTTAATTTGGAAAGCTGGTTTTTGATACCTTCAGTTTGCTTGCTTGTCTTTAGTTCTGATATGTCTCTTCTGATGTCCATTTTTTTCTCCTCTAATATATTAAGCCTTGTGGCAAAGCTAATGAGCTGACTTTGTACCCATTCAATATGTTGGTCCATCTTTTCTTGCATGACTACATTAAGTTCTCCTTAGGATGTGTGCCAGTATGATGGGGTTTAGTGTCGTGTCATCCTGGTCCTGCTTCTGCTCTCTCTCTTTAGTGGTATTGTTGTTATTTGGTGCAGTTTCCTCAGCTGGTGTAATATTCTTGCATTGAGGTCTGCCCATTTCGATTCCACTTGAGGTGGTTGGAGGAATGCCTTTGAGATATCTGCAGGGGTCGGCGGTTGTGGGGGCTGGCAGAAGGCAGTGGGCACTGGTGTGTGGTCAGGGGCCGGGTGTTGGTTTAATGGGGAGGGGTGGCATACCCCTGGAGGTTGTGGGTACACGGGTTGCGGCCACCGGATTGGGCAATCGAGGGGAGCAGGCGCCCATGTGTCAGCTGGCCCAGGGGATGGGGTCGGTGGTGGGAGGGGCAGATGGCGGGGTGAGGCTGCTGAGATCCCTGTAAATGGTGTTGCTGGGTTCTCTGGGCGCAGATAGAGGGGCTGATCGGTTCCTCAGGAGCAGAAAAGGAGCGGGGCAGATGCGTTGGAGGCTTGAGGTTGAGGTGAGGGGCTACGTAATAGCCCCTGGACCAGGCTGGCAGGCGGTAGAGAAAGAAAAGAAAAAAGAAAAGAAAAAAAAAACAAGAAAAAAAGTGTAAACAAGGATACAGAGTAGCAAGATCCTGGGGGATGGGGCAGGCTGGAAGCCAGGGGAGGGGCTACGTAAGTCATCTGATGGAAAGAAAGAAAAAAAGTAATATAAGAAATAAAAGAAAAGAAAAAAAAATTTGAAAAGGAAAGACATGCAAGGGCCTGGGTGGGACGGGAAAGACAGAGGGCGGGCTGGTCAGGGAGGAAACCCAAGGGAAGCTGACTGAGGCCAAATGAAATCCTCAGGGGGCAGGAGGGCTGAGGCTGCTCCGGCACGGAGTGCCGGCTCTGGATGACTCACTGCCTCCTACGAGTGCTGGTCTACGCTGGCGGTTTCCAGTTGTGAGGATCCTGTGCTGGGAGGTGTCTGGAGCTAAGCATGTGTCCACAGCTTGTGTCCACGACCTGGATCCCCGCTGAAAACCCTGACCCTTGTTTCCCGAGGTACACGGTGTGTGTGCTAGTCAGCCATCTTGAACTGGAAACCATGAACTTTTACTTTCTAGCTAATATAATCAAATCTATAACTCCACTCACTTTCTACATAAAGGCTATATTTATTAGTTGCCACACAGTCTTATTGTAGTGATTTGATTGTAAATGTGCCCCCTAACCAAAGGTACTTTTTATTAAGATGAAGCTTCCTACTTAAGTCTCTAGCAGGCAGAACCCTTCTGGTTGAAATGTGTCATGGGGCAGATCTTGAGTCCAGCACTAAGGTGTTCAGAGTCAGCTTGTGAATGCAAGTGCTAGTTCTTGCCTCTTTGCTAAGGATATATGGAAGTGATCCAGCTTCTTCCACCATGATGAAGTTTTCCCAGGAATATGGATGCCAGAAATAAATCCTTTCCTTCCATAAGCTGCTTCTGGTCAGGTGTTTGCCCCAGTAACAAGAAGGTAACTACAACACTTACTATAGGCTTCTCATACTCAACCACCTTGATCAGTTTTTTTCATATATATATATATATTTTTCTTTCTTATCAAGATATAATTTTGTATTTTTAAATAAGAACCAATGATAAAGTATTAGGTTCTATGTCATTCTCTCATTGCTTATGCCTATAGCTTTTATGGTATAGACTGCCACAGAGAAGTTGGCATCTTTTGTTTTTGAGCTAATAATGTACCTATCATAGCTAATAGTGAAGCCAAAGCAGGATCGGATGGAAGGTGGAGTACGTTCAGATATAGTCACAAGAACCAGATGACCCAACATGTATGTGGCAGTGTGCATAATCTGCAACATCACCTGGCATTCTTGAATTAACATTCTGGAAATGACAAACCAGTCTCTGTCCTGCTTTAAGTCCACTATCTGAATCTCATACAAAAATGTTTTCGATTATCAATTCTAACCAGAAATAATTAGGTAAAGGACTTCTGGGAAAAAGAGACACTAGCTTAGGCAAGTTGACTGCTTCCAAAACCACCATACTGCTCAAAATCACATTTACTATCTTCCTAAGTCTTCTTCCTCATAAAAGTGCAAATAAACGCAGGGCGTGGTGGCGCACGCCTTTAATCCCAGCACTCAGGAGACAGAGGTAGGAGGATCACCATGAGTTCAAGGCCACCCTGAGACTACATAGAGAATTCCAGGTCAGCCTGGGCTAGAGTGAGACCCTACCTCGAAAAACCAAAAAAAAAAAAGTGCAAATCTACAATTTTATTTATACTACACTATCACTCTTCATCCATTTACCTCACCTAGGAATTTCTGGATCATCTGTACCTTTTCACTTGACCAACTCTGTCCTCTTCCACTCTTGCCACAGACAGCAAGTCACGGAATCTTTCTAATCTTTATTCATCATTTTTGGATGTATATAGTGGTGTGTGTGTGTGTGTGTGTGTGTGTGTGATATGCACATGCATGTGCAGATGCATGCACCCTATGTGGGCACATGCAGAGGCAAGAAGAAAATATTGAGTGTCCTTTTTTTTCTTATCTGAGTTTCCTTGAGACAGAGTCTCTCACTGAATTCAGAGCTGTGATATTTTGTCAGACTGGCTGACTAGCTATTCTCTGTGGTCTTTGCTCCCCAAGGAGTTGGGGTTAGAGGTATGCATGGCCATACCCAGCTGTTTATGTGGGTGCTAGGGAGTCAAACTTACGGTGAATCAGGCCATCATGCTTGCATGGAAAGCACTCTTAAACACTGATCCATCTCCCCAGCCCTCAAATTAAAAATATCTTATTTATTAATTTTCAAGCAGAGAGAGAGAGAGAGAGAGAGAGAGAGAGAGAGAGAGAGAGAGAGAGAGAGAGAGAGAGTCAGAGAGAGTCTCATGCCTTGCTGTATCACTTCTGGTCTACACACCAAAAAATACTCATCCATATCTCTCTGCTCCATTCATCTTTCATTTACTCATCAGGATAAACTTTCTGAAATTTAAATGCAATCATTTTATTTACTTAATAAGCTTTCATGTATCTTTCCATGTATACAATGCATTAAACACCCAAAACTTATAGACTAGAATATTATTTCAAATTCTTCACTCTTCTCTGCAAGAGAATTATACTTTCATGCCCTTTGCCATGAGACTTTACAACTTTGGCAAAAATAGGAATGTGATATACTTTCTCATCCTGTGTGACTTGCATTGGCCCCCTGAATGTTAGCGGTAGTGATGAAAGCAGACTTTAAAGATGTTTTCACAGGGTTTGAATCTTCCTCTTCAGCTTCAGCTACTGTTATGAGAAATACATATCCATAAATGTAAACCTACAGGCCCCAGAATGTGTACTGTGGAGCAGATCTGCCTTGCCACTTGGAGCAAGTCCAGCTCAACCTAAGTATGCCCAGAAAAATCAACTTAAATAAGTCAAACCTTGGGTGACTCACTTATAAATTAGAAATTATATGCTGTCTGTTATAAGCTACTGAAAATTCAGATGTTGTCGCACAGTGTTGTTATAGTAAAAGATGAATAATTCAAGCAACATATAAACCCTCTACAATCTAAACACAGACCTTTGTGACAGTCTTGAGCCATTTGTTTTCTCATGCACTTGTAGTAATACTTGTTCTCCCATATTGAGTATTACTCCTTTCTATGCAGGTTGGCTTGCAAGAACCTAGCTAGAGAATAGCAGGATTTGGTTGCTTATGCACCATAGTCCAGAGCAGCTGGCATTATTTTCCTATTTCTATTCTCTTACTCTCTTCTTTAGCCAGAGAATTACTTGGAATCCTCCCAAAACACCTATAACACAAAGTCCGTTATTCTTTGCCTCAGGATTCCCTGTGTATAAGCACTGATGTTAATAATTACCAGTTTTTGCTGTATTATGTTCTAGACTTTTTAAAATTTATTCTTCACAATGATCTGCAAGTCCTACCATTATCATTATCACTGCTTTACAAAGGAAGAAACAAAGGCATAGAGAAGCAAAATGTCTTGGAAGGTCACACAGTAAATCAGAGGTGGAATTCAAATCCAGGCAGTTTGACCTTGTAGCATCTGCTATTAACCACTCTTGTCAATGCCCATCAGTGATGCAGGCCTTTCCATCCCTGTGCTGCCACACATACCTTGAGGAAACTCTGTGCATGTCATGAGGGTTATTTGTAGTATGTCCCTCACTTTACTCACTGTGAACTTTGAGAAGTCAAGGACTCAATCGCAAGTGTCCTTATGTGTCTAGTATGCAGTGAGGTAGCTGCCCTGTAGCTAGTTCTTATTAAATGCTTGTAACTGGGGGCTAGAGAGATGGCTCAGCGGTTAAGGCACTTGCCTCCAGTGCCTAAGGCCCCGGGTTCAATTCCCCAGGACCCACATAAGCCAGACCCACAAGGTGGTGGGGCCCTGGTGCTCTCTCTCTCTCTCTCTCTCTCTCTGTCTCTCTCTGTATGTCTCTGCTTGAAAATGAATAAATAAATGCTTGTGACTGCAATTTGCTATTGGACTGCTTTTTCATCGGTCAAATTCCATCACAAATTGCTAGAGAACTGGTTCAAATTGTCTTTCTGTGAAACATGAAAATGACAGAATGAATTTTGAGAGTGATTTATAGAAAATCATGTATTTCATGCAACTGGAAAGGGTACAATGATAAGAAAATTTTCAAATTTCCCCTGTGGCACTTGTCTTTTAACTATCAATCAAACAATCAATAAATCAAGACCTAGTGTCTGTCTGCATCAAAACAAACCAACCACTTGTACTACAGGTGGCTAATTACTTTGTGCTCTAGTAGCTGTATTTCTTTTTTTTTTTCCTGATCTAGTCCTCGTTTTTAAATCTTTGAACCAGTGACATCAATGGATATGGAAAAAGTTAAGATAAAATAAATTTTTACTTTACAGGCTTTTTCTGGAAGCTTCACTGGCTTTGGGAGAGTTTATTGATTCCTAAAGAAAAGAATTATCATTCTCTTTTAAGGACGGATAAAATGAAGTGTGATTTAGTCAATAAAAAGAATTGGGGTAATTAGCATAGCCATTTAAAATCTGGGATTATCTTTATTGATAAAATTGCCTTGGGATTATTGAAGGTGATGGAAATTACATTTGTGAGCTAGAGAGGAGCTAGATCTGTGAATCAAGAACTACCTTTTTTTGAAGAACAAAGCCTAGGTTTGAGATAATTCAATGAGCAAAGTGAAATGAGAATTTCTGAAGATTTCAAAATACAGAAGATAAAAAGAACTTTTCTTTTTCTTTATAGATGTAACATTGTACTCACACTTAGGTGCTGAGGTTCTGGAGGCTAAATGCAAAGTGCCTGGCTAAAACACCATCATGACAATCAAAAGAGAACTTAGAGCAATATTTACTCAACTCCTTGGACCTATGAAAATGAAGACAGTAGGTGGCAATCAATAGTGGGAAGTCTCTGTCTCTTCCAAACTCAGCTTGTTTGTCAGGACAATTGGCACATGCTTTTAATTGCAGCACTCGGTAGGCTGAAGTAGAAGGATCACCGTGAGTTCAAAGCCAGCCTAGGCCACAGAACACGTTCACTTCCACTTGAGTGAGAGTAAGGCCCTGCATCAAAAAGTGACCCCTCCCCCAAACAACTAACCTCAGCTTGTTAGTTATTTTGTTTCAGTGCATTTATGCAGGTTTTTCTTTCTTTAACTTTTTATCAACAACTTCCATAAATATAGATAATATACCATTCTCATTATCCCCTCCCAACACTCCCTTTTTCCCTCTTCCAACCCCCCCCTCCACTAAATCCCTTCTTTCCAACTGGTCTTTTATTTTGCATTTTTTCTCCCATTATGCAGGTTTTGTATACATAGCATCATCCACTGTGACATCATGAATATCAAGGTCACTTTATAAGCGGTCATCCCCTTCCTTTGGCTCTTGCATTCTTTCTGTCCCCTCTTTTGCAATGGTCCCTGAGCCTTGGAGGGTGTGATAGAGATGTCTCACTTAGTGCTGAATACTCCACTAATCATTTCTTCTCAAGATTTTGCCTAGTTTTCAGTTACCCAAGTGCTCACGACCATCTGAAAACAGAAGTTTCTCTAACCAAAAGTGAGAGTAGAATTAATATATAAGCATAAACACAAGTGTTTAGAGGGTAGTTTTGTGGGCATAATATGTGCGTGTATCCATTATGCATATTTTTCTTTGGTGAAGGGACATTTTAGGAGGCATCAATATCCTAATCAAATTGAAAAGAGTATATAATGGAATTTAAATATTTCATAGTTCATTGAGGAAAATGAAATAGGTGAGAGACATTTTCGTCCTTAGTGTTGAGTTCTTACAAGTTCTATGTGAATATATTCAAAGAATAAAGGAGTCTTTTGAATGGCTCAAGGATTTGTTTGGTCAAATCTCTCCTGAGTTTTAGAGTTAAGACAGATGCACATTTCTCTTATCATATGCATTGCATTTGCTGTGTCAACAGAAATCATTTATATCCCAGATGTGAGGCATGCAATTTAAGAAAAGTAAATCTCAAGGTTGAAGAGGAATATTACAGTGAAAAACATAATTGAGGCAAGAAAGTACAGAGCTCAGTATTTTGTAATTTGGGTGATTTAAAATATCATTTATATGTAAGGAAGTTGGAAGCTCGATAGGGCTTTGGTGGCTCTTTCATGGTGTGATAGCAGAGGATGGACAACATACAGTCAGGGCATACTGGGAAATCACATTTTCATAAGTAGAGAGCCAGGGAAGAATTGGCTTTGAACATAGACCTGCATTCCCATGTCAGTCACTCATCACTTCATTAGAACACATGCTCTCATCTATTCCCTTACACAACTTGTGTTTTGTGTATGCATTCATTCATTCAGGAAGACTATGTATTGTATCTGTATGATATGCTTGACTGGGGACACAAGAAAATTTCTCCTCAAACCTGATACTCTCATCAACTCTCCTGTTGGAATAGAAGCCAACATCTGTTGTGTCATTAGATTTGGGCATAATGGCTTATATGGAATCCCACTTGAGTACTTCAGCTCTTTGTTTTTTGTGACAGGGTCTCCTTATGTAGCCCTCACCAGCCTTGAGTTTTTGATCCTACTGACTCAGTTGACCAAGTGCCATGATTATCAGTTTGACTCCTTTTGACTACAGCTCTGCACAGAAGGTAAATCCATGGGATCTGGAAATAGGCCCATTGGGAATCTCAGTCCACTGGCAGCCTATCCCCCTCCACTTCTAGATCAAACTTTGGATAGTGTCAATTTCATGAATGTTCCATTCATGCCCTCATATATATATATATATATATATATATATATATATATATATATATCACCCAATCATATCCTTTCTTAACTACTTTCTTATATTAGACAACCATTTGTGTAGAAAACAGGGAGATAAGAAGAAAAGGAGCTTCAATATAGTGTTGCACACTTAGAATTACATCACTTGGGATGTAGTGAGGCAAGAAGGATGGGCTATATAGTGAGAGTGTTAAGAGCAAGAGCTAGAGTGAGAATGAGAGAAAGAAAAAGAGGAAAGATAAGGACAAACAAGCATAATACCTGTTCACTTTAGTCTTTTACTTATAGGTATGTGGATGTTAAAGAAGATTGGAACAATATGTGCTTATCCACAAATAAAATAAAAAGAGCAATTTTGTGCAGGCTTTCCATTATTCTGAAAACAGAATGGATATGCATGTATGAGCTATCTAATAGGAATTGTGTGATTTCAGTGATTCTTCATATGAGCAAAAAGCTCTTTCTTATATTTGCATTTAAAAGTAGCATTGCACAATGGAAAGATGAGAGGTAAAATTCATGCTAATACATTTTTTTTAAAAATGACTTAGAATAACATTAAATAGCAGGTAAAGACCACGAGTAACTGAGAAAGATACAATAGATGAAAGAAACAAGCACTATGTTTTAATAACCTTAATAGTGCATTTGAGCTGCTTTTTGAACAAGGAGTTTTGAAGTCTTACTTGGCCTTAAGCTATGCAAATTACATATCAGTAAAGCTCAAGATATCTCCGAGCAAGCATGCATCAACCAGTGAGTTCTTCCTCCTTTCCTAGGTGTTTCCTGCAGATGCTTTCTAGACTTGGTCACTGCTATGTGTTCTCTTAGGTGAGGTGTTCCCACAAGCTATCTGCTGGCACAACTATAGAAAGAATATGGAAAGAACTTGTAGGCTGAAACACACCATGTGCCAATGAGTTTGGGGTTTGTTACAAAAAGAAAATAAAAATATCTCTAGTATCCCTTTACTTCATTAGCTCCGAGTACCTTTGGTACCTTCTTCACAGTTATATTCTCAATTAGTTCAGAACCTCACTCTTCATAGTTACATAATGGGTACTTGCTAAAATTAATGAATTAATGAAATAATAAACATGACTAGGAAAGTCCCTGCCTTCAATTGATTAAAATTTACAGGGGACAGCAAGCAGAGATGATACTTTGAACAAATAAGTAAAATAAGGTAATATAGGCACACAGGAAAAAAAAACACTTAAATCAGCCAGGACAGTGATCCTAAACTTTGGCGAGACAATAGAGTTCCTTAGGATATTTAGAACTTAAGCAATTATGATGAAATTAGCCACATCTCACGTCAACTAAAACCCAAACCTCTGACAGGGAGTCCTAGATAGATGATTTCAGAAGGAATCCCAATTTGAGATTGGGCTAGTTATCAAACAGTAAAAGTTAGGTAAATGATGGTAGTGGAGTAAGCTAGGGTGGGAGGACAGCATAGCAAGAGAAAAGAAGGAGAAGTTAACAGAAAAAGGATCAATTGAATTCTTGGAGCCTTGCATTTATAAAACATGGCTAAGAATATTTAGTTTCTGATGTGACTGTAAGGATTAAAGAGCAGAGTTGCATAAAGTGTCTGATTCATAAGAAGAACTCAATATAGAACCTAGAGTTTGTATGTGTGCAGTGTGTGTGTGTGTGTGTGTGTGTGTGTGTGTGTTGTCTGGATGGTAGAGAATCTATTATCATATTGTTGTGGTTTAAATTAAGTATCCCTCATTAACTCATGTGTTTTGAATGCTTAGTTCCCAGCTGATGGCAGGTTGGGAGGTGGAAATTTGTTCAAGGAGGTATGTCATTGGGGGTGGATCTTGAGGTTTATTAACCCTCAGTTTACCAGTATTAGCACTCTCACCTTTTGCTGTTGTGTACCTGATGTTGGCCAGGAGGTTAAGTCCAGCCTTTGTTAATATCATCCTTTTTTTCTGCTATGATGGAGCTTCCTCTAGAGTCTTTCAGTCAAAATAAACCCTTTCCTCTGATCAGCTCCTTTTTGTTGGGTGCTTTGTGATAGCAACTTGAAGGTAACTGCAACAGAAAATTGGTACCAGAATTGGGGTTGCTGTGGCTAGAAACCTGACTGCATTGCTTTTGGCCTTTTGGAACCGATTTTCAAGAGGAATGTGGGAGGATTTGAAACCTTGGTCTAAGAGACATCTTGTGGTTCTGTGCATATAATTTTATGCACTGTTCTGGTCAACGTTGAAAGAATTGAATGCAGTAAGAGCTGTGGACTGTGAGGTTTGGCTTATGAGGGGGAAGAAACAATTTTGTTGGGACTGGCCTAGATGCAGTTTGTGTGAGAGGCTTGTGTTCTGTCTGCCTGTGTACTGAGAATTTGTACAAGGTTGCATTGCAAAAAAAAAAAGTACAGACGTGAGCTCTATTGAAGAAGGACTGATACTGGTGGTAGACCTTTAGATTTATTTACTGTCAGTTTTCAAGTGTTGATTGACACACTCTTCTGCTGTTGAACCTGATGTTGGCCAGGAGGAAATGTCCAGCCTCTGCTCATATCGTCCATTTTCCTGCCATTATGGAACTTCTCTTTGAGTTTGTAAATCAAAATAAATCCTTTCTTCTGATTAGCTGCTTGTGTTCAGGTGCTTTGTGTAAGCAATGTGAAGGTAACTAAAACACACAGCTATCATTTCTGTATGATTCCAAGGGCATGCTGAAGGGCTCTTTCAAAATGATGGATGTGAATAAGAAGCAATACATTCCTCTAATATATAACAGGTGTCTGGTCTTGTGTCCTGCTGATAGCCTTTTTTGTCATCAATGATTATGCTCTGCTGTGTTCTTGTCATTATTTTCTTTGACAATTTAGTTTTTAACCACTTCCTCTGCCTAATTCATTCCCTCTATATTCTTAAAAGAGAGCAAGGATACTAGTTCTATTACCATTTTCAATACTATAAAGATTCAACCATACTTACTTTTGGTTTGGAGTTGCAGAAGACTCATGTACCAGCCTTAGTGCATGGATACCACAGAAAAATCTGGACTAAATCATTGAGTTTAAATGTATTAAGTTTCAGAGAGGAAGTTGGGTCTGCCAAGTCCAAAAGGATTCAAATGAATACAAATTTACTGGAAGGCCAATACAATCCCTCAGTGGTGGGAGTGAATCACCAGATTAAGGCTCTGCTGCTCAGGCTTTCTGTGATAAGAATTAGATAGTAGAGAAAACTTCCAAGCTGTAACAGAATGATATTTTTGTAAACATAAAATTAAAATATTTATTTCAATAATAGTCACAGTAGAGTGATCAAACATATGTAAATCAATTGATAAAAGAAGATATTCAATGCAATGTCAGCAAGCTAAAGACATTTGTTTATAACTGTTTTTTAAATATTTTATTTATTCATTTTCAAGCAGAGAAGAGAGAGAGACAGAGAGAGAGAGAGAGAGGGAGAGAGAGAGAGGGGGAGAGAGAGAGAGAGAGAGAGAGAGAGAGTGCACTAGGGCCACCACCTTGTGGGTCTGGCTTATGTGGGTACTGGGGAATTGAACTCAGGGCCTTAAGCACTGGAGGCAAGTGCCTTAACCGCTGAGCCATCTCTCCAGCCCTATAACTGTTTTTTACAAAGTACTAGAAAATACTGTATTTTCAAATTCATCTTAAATCTCATCAGCAGTCAGTTCCACAATTGATCCTATAAAGTTGTAACTGGATTTAAATTGTCTTTTGATTAAAAAGTAAATTAAGCACCAGGAATATTCTCTGTGTGAATTTTCTTTTATAGGGAAATAAAGTTCAAAACATTCCTTAGATTTGCAAGGTATTCAAAACAATGTTTTGCAGATGTGCAATATTAAGATAATTACATAGGCCAAAATAATTGTTAAATTATGTAATGTGCCATAACAATCTGTAAAAAATATTCTCTCAATGTTCTAACTTTTACTTTGGTCTTTAGGATCTTATCAGTCAGTGAAAAACATGTTGTACCACATCCTATCCTTGCATGAGATTAGAGGTTAGATCATAAATACACAGACAAGAAAGAGCAGCATAGTCTAACTAGCTGCCCAGCTCACATCTTTAAAAGTTGGGTTAAATTAGTTTCTTATCTTACAGGAACACTGAGAGCTTACACGGTAGTTTAAATGTTTTCAGTGAACTTTCCTTTTGATAATAATCATCCCCAGCATGCAATAGCACTGTTTATGTTCAATTTCTATACCATGACTGACAAAATGCAGAAAATGATCTGAAATACAATGCAGAATTCTCAGATTTTACCAGCACAGGGACACACTGGTTAGTTCAGTTGAGTTTACTTTTGTAACAAGATAAGATTTGTTTGGGAAGGAAAGTGCATTGATTGACCTTCTAGGAGCAACTTAGTCGGAGTAACTACCTAGCATTGCTCCTGAGCCATCAGGTTATTACTTCCACACCAAACCAAACTTCAATCCACATTTGTTGACAATGCTCCATTATAGGTTTATACATTGAAATGCTGGTGAGTTTCTCAGCAACAGGTTATAAAAGAAATTCTACTTAATATTTCCATAAGACTGAAATTGTACATATATTGTCCCCCACAAACGTATGTGTTCTGAATGCTTGATTCACAGCTGATAGCAGTTTCGGAGTTGGAACCTTGTTGGAGCTGTGTTGTTACAGGTGGGCTTATGGGTTTTATAAGCCAGCTTCCCCTTGCCAGTGTTTGGCACACCTTCCTGCCAATGTTTGCAGTGCTGTGGTAGAGGTGATGTTACCCTTTGCTCATGCCATCATTTTCCCTGTCACAATGGAATCTCCCCTTGACTCTGTAAGCCAAAATCAGCCCATTCCAATGTTTGCAGTGCTGTGGCAGAGTGATGTCCATCCTTTGCTCATGTCATTTCCCCTGCCATCTTTGAGTCCATAAGCCAACATAAACACATCCCTTCCACAAGCTGTCTTTTGTAGGGTTCACAGTAATGAGAAAGCTGATTACAACTGTATATACATAATAAAACTATATGATCATGATCTCTAGTTGTTAGCTTTATGATTTGATCTTCCATAAAGCACACTGCCTATTCCTGTCACAAGAAATTAATATTGCCCTTCAGACAACTTTTTTGTTTCTGTTTCTTTTGCATTTTGGACAATCATGGGTAGGTTTTTAGTATTATAATTATTTTATTAGTGTGTATTAATTTTACAGAATAATGGGCTTTACTATTTTATAAGAAGCCTACACAACACTCATGCTCTTATGTGAAAAATTCGATGTCATCCAGGTATGGTGACAAACACCTGTGATCCTAGCACTTGGGAGGTGGAGGCAAGAAGTTCTTGACTTCAAAGTCAAACTAGGCTACACAAGCAAGATCTGTTCTGGAAAAACAGATCTGCTTCTGTCAGCTTTTTGTTTCAATATGCTTGCTTTTTTAAAAAAATTAACTTTTTATTGGTATAAGTTTATATATATTAATAAAACAATATGCTCAGCATTATAAGTTATTAGAGAAAACCTTTAAAACCAGGATGACATACCCCTTTATACATTAGATATTCTCCCCCACAGTGGCTTTTACATTCTTTCTGCCTCCTCTTATGCAAATTTCCCTGAGTCATTGTGGGTGAGTTTAAATTTAGCAAAATTATTAGGTTCTTAAGAGTCTGTGGATTTGTGTTTTAGACTATTTTGGGCACCCTTGGTGTCTATCTCTGTTATCCTTCCATAGGATATTTGTCATGTTGTGGAATTAGCTCTTTTGCTCATCACACCACTTCCTTAGAGATTGTATTAGGGTCCTAAATGGTGAGTTTGAGGTGGTTCATCTCCTGCTTGGGTGTCCCCCATCAACTCAGTTCCAATTGGTGGAGTTCAGTTGTTCACAGTTCTCATTGATTTCTGAAAAATGCAAACAGAATCTCCAGCGGAGAGTGAGATCGTTATTGGTCAATTTAGACAAATATTGCTAGTTTGGTGAGATTTTGAAGGATGTATCAATACGCTTGCTTTTAAGGAATTCTTTCATTTGAAATTTATTTATACTTATATATAGTTTGAAATTGTCTCATATGTTTCTATTGCTTCTTTTGGTTTTAGAAAATTGCTAGGAGTATATTTAAGTACATTATCATCATGTCTACAATACTTGTATCATCTTTATTTTTTTTTCATAGTGCTGAGGTTTGAACATGAGGTCTTCTACTTGGTAGGTGAGTATGCTACTACTTTGATATATGCCCTGTTCACATGCTTAGCCTTTGAAGAAAATTGTTCTGATAAAAACTAGCACAAATTCTTTTGGTTTTCATTTTTTTCAGGGCACACACACTTCACAGTCAGCAATGTTATGTCTTCTTGATAAAAAAGCTAGATTTATCTAATTTATTTCAGGGTTGAAATAAACATTACAAAACTTGCTTCCTTGATTTAGTTAATGATTCCAGTCCCTAAAATTTAAAAGATTATAAAAATTAAAAGTTATCAAAAGAAATAAAATCCTAAACTCTATGTTATTTGAACATTTTCAAGTTAGACTTTACAAAGTAATCCTGAACTTGGCATATGGTATTGCAAAATGTGGTTCTGCTGTGTGTGGCTCACATAGAAACAGCAGCATACATAACTCATCAAGCAAGTTCAATGGCATCAAAACTGGCCTAGTTCCCATTCAATAAAACAAGTACACAGATTTACTTTCTGGAATGATGCAGTAATGCCAAATTGTCATAAATGTTTCCAAATGCTTATTTTCAATTTCACTTAATTTGGACCAGTAAATAACAAACAATTTGTGAAACAGCAGTGCTCTTGTGATTACTCTGTAAAGTTACAAGATGTAGAGTATAGAAAATCAAATTTTATTATTTCCTACTGGTTTTTCCATGGGCAAATGTCACAACCTCTGGGCTGGAGAGATGGCTCAGCGGTTAAGGCACTTGCTTCCAGTGCCTAAGGCCCCGAGTTCAATTCCCCAGGACCCACATAAGCCAGACCCACAAGGTGGTGGCCCTGGTTCTCTCTCTCTCTCTCTCTCTCTCTCTCTCTCTCTCTCTCTCTCTCTCTCTCTCTCTCTCTCTCTGCTTGAAAATGAGTAAATAAAATATTTTTTAAAATGTCACAACCTCCTCTTTTCTAAATTGGAGATAATATTTCTCATCTCAAAGAGTAGTTATGGGCTGGAGAGATGGCTCAGCGGTTAAGGCACTTGCCTCCAGTGCCTAAAGCCCCAGGTGCAATTCCCCAGTACCCACATAAGCCAGACCCACAAGGTGGTGGCCCTGGTGCTCTCTCTCTCTCTCTGTTTGAAAATAAATAAATAAAATATTTAAAAAGTAGTAGTTGTAAAGATAAAATAACACATTTCACTAAATATATATATATTGAACCTATACTATATATTAAAAATAAGTCTAATATCTTGAGATATACCAATAAACAATATAGGCAATGGAAGAAGAATGGCATAAAAATGAGAGAAATAACAATGGCAATAATGTTACTGATAACCAGAGACAAGTACATTGTAATGTATGTTAAAAACTAAACTGTGTTTGAAAATTGCACAATATAAAGTATGATAAGAGGAATTTAACATGCTGAGGTAGGGGATAGGGTGTACTGTGCAGCTTTAGTAGAGTAATTTTAAAAAACCAAATTGATAATGATGCAGAGTCAGAGTGAGTTAGGGCTTAGTGAAAGGTGACTTCTGTCATGATTAGTTCAGCATCACTTAGTGTTTCCATTCAAGAAGTTAACATGGGTTTATTTGGTGTATTTGTACAAATTAGTGTTTGCAAACATGTGTGCATGCACAATTACATACAAGCAAACAGAGACAAATATTCACATGCCACAGAAATTTTAATTGAGTTCAGCCAGCTCTTTCTAGGTCACATATTCTATTTGCATTCATGATCACCTTTGTGCCCAAATAAGTAGGGGTTATTTGGCTATTGAGTTGAATAGATGAAATGAGATACTCATACATTTGATTTTCCTCATTTACACAAAAAAGTGTCAAAGGGCTAACACCAGCATTTGATTCCACCCCAACAGATCTACATTAGGAGCTAGACAAAATAGCAGTGTTGTCTCATTTAACCAATATTGATCTCACTCTCTGATGGAGATTCTGCTTGCATTTTTCAGAAGGCAGTGAGAGAGCTGGGGACAACCCAATTCCACCAACATGATATGGGATGATGGCTGACATCCTGGCAGGAGACAAACCACACCTAGCCTTCACACAGGACCCACATGAAACCTGCTTTTTCTTTTACTTTGTGGGCATGTCCCTGTCTCTTTGGATCTTGTAAGATGTATGGGCACATTTGCTAGCATTCATGGAAGAAAGTATATCAGAGAAATGAGAACTCTAAGGTATATGGAAATGTTAACTAACCTTTACAATTTATTGTAAAGGTTAGTTAACATTTGGTGAAGATAAAACTGACCTTCATTTCTTTTTCATGAATAACTTGTTTCTACAAAATCATATACACAGCATAATAAAGCTTCATTTAAAAAAAGATTTCCTTAAACTATGTATAGATATCTATAGAAAAAAGTAAAGAGATTGTAGATATTCTCTAATTATATACTTGGTTAAATTAAGTGCTAATTAAATAATTGAGGTATGCCTTTCCAACATCATTTTGTGGTATACTTGGAGAAGCAAGATGAAAAGATATTTTCTTCCATTTCTGCTTCAGGCAACTATCTTTTTAATTTTCCCTTTACTGGAGTCAAATGTTCGTAACAGTCAGCCCTTGTAAACAGCCTGGGAATTTGGTCTGTGGTTTCTCAAGAGGAGAGCAAAGGACTTAGCTGAAGACAAACCTTTGATTTTTTTTTCATCAAGTTCTTTTTTCATCTTTGATATTATTCTCTTCTGAATCACTCCTCTGCAGTCCCTTCAGGAGTTTTCATTTAGGATCCCTGGCTCAGATTTTTGGTTAATATTTATGCCTTTGAACCCTGTGTTAATTAGTTTTTCCCTTGCTGTGTGGAGAAACTAAAGACATAAGAGTTTATTTCAGCTTATAGTAACAAGGGACACAGTCTGTTATGGTGATGATGGCATGGTGGCAGGAGCTTGAGACAGCTGGTCACATTCAGTTCACAGTTAGGAAGCAGAGAACAAGAAAAAGAAGGCCATCCTGTTCTTAAAATTTCCTTTAAATTTATTTTGAATCCAGTCTTCTTCAAGTTCTCACAACATGAGCAGAACACAGTCAGATTCTTTGCCTCTAGTGAAGTTCCTGATTGTCATTGTTCCCTTCTGGAGTCTTAGGGGCCAGACCTACACTGTCTGCATTCTTCTCACCATTCCAATCTTCCAAACTCACATCAGAAAGTAATATTAAATCTGATTATAGTTACTTAAGGCTTTTCTAATTCAAAGGTCCAAACTCTTCCACAGGCTCTGCCTGTCTACATGAGATTGACCCAATGCTTACTCTCCATAAATCTCTCGTATGCCACATTTTTATTGTTTTCTCGGTCCCTTCCCTTTCCTCTCTTCTGATCCTATTAGCTCAGCTCCACTGTCCTAGTGAGACCTCCAGCCTGTAGTTATATATGCCTACACAGAATCTAACTAGGTTATGCCTCTGCCAATATGATTGAATTGAATAGGCAGTTCCACAAGTGATTTCAATTTACTTAAAAAAATAACACATCCATACCAGGGAGATACAAAACATGTCAAAGTGCTGATTGTGAGTGACAATTAAATTTGCTAAATGAGGAATTGTTATGGTGCCCTCCAAGGCTTGAGGAATATTATGTAAAGGTCAGAAAGAATGTAAGAGGGCTTCTAGTTCATAATAGTGAACTAGAAGCCATGCGGTGTCCCCGGGGGAATAGAGGTCAGGGTTTTTAGCTGTGATCCAGGCCGTGGACACAAGCAATAGGCAGGACCTCAACTTCGGACACTTTCCAGCAACAGATTCTACTCATTGGAACCTGCATCGAACATAAGGGTGCGCCGGAGGCAGTGAGGACAACAGCCCAGCAGGCAGGACCTGCTCAGGTCTGAGCTGGCCACCTTCCAGCCACCCAGGGGCCCGAGCCGCCTGCCTTCCTGTGACCCCGGGGCCGAGCAGCCTGCCTTCCCACCACCGCAGGGACCAAGCCGCCTGCCATCCAGCCACCCCGGGGCCGGAGCTGGCCGCCTTCCCACAACGGCGGGGCCCAAGGCCACTACAGGACCCGAGCCAGCCGCATTCCAGCCACCTGGGGGCCCAAGGCGCCTGCCTTCCAGCCCCTCTAGGGCCAGAGCAGGCTGCCTTCCTGCCACCCTGGGGCCAGAGCTGCCTGCATTTTAATCCACTCCGGGCCCATGTGGGCCGCCGTCCTGCCACCATGGGGACCAAGCTGCCCGCCTTCCCGCCACCCTGGGGCCCGAGATGCTCACGTTGCCGACCGTCCGGGGCCCAAGCCAGCTGTCGTCCCTCCCCCATGGGCCAAGCCAGCTGCCTTTCCCTGGTTGGGGCCCAAGCCGGAGGCCTCCCCCCCCCCCCCGGGACCCAGCTGCTTTCTTGCCCAGGGACCTGGCTGCCTTTTCCGCCCAGGTCAGGCTGATTTGCTTTCCTGGGTCCAGCTGCTTTCACGCCCAGGGAACTGGCTGCTCCCCTTCCCTGGACAGGGCAGCTTTCCCACCCCTGATCACAGCTGCTATCCCATCGGGGACCGGCTGTTTTTTCCCTCCAGAACGGGCTGCTATCCCATCTCTGACTGGCTGCTCTCCTGCCCCTGGAACCGGCTGCTTTCCTGCTCTGGGACGGCTACCTTTTCTGCCCGGGCCCCGGCTGTTTTTGCACTGCTGTACCTTTCCAGTGCTCAGATATCTCAAAGGCATCCCCCAACCACTTCAAGTGGAATAAAAATGGGAAGACCTAAACAGAAGAATATAACACCAGCTGAGGAAATCACACCAAATGACATAAGCAACACAACTAAAGGGAGAGAGCAGAAGCAGGCCCAGAAAGACACGACACTAAACTCTGAACATACTGGCACAGATCCAAAGGAGAACTTAATGTTGGTCAGGCAAGAAAAGATGGACCAACATATTGAAAGGGTACAAAGTCAGCTTCTTAGCTTTGCCACCAGGCTTAATATAATGGAGGAGAACCAAATTGATGTAAGAAGAGACATAACAAATCTAAAGGCAAGCCAGCAAACTGAAGGTACCAAAAACCAGCTATCCAAATTAACCAAAGACATCTGCAAATATAAGAATGACTATCAGGAAGAAGTAATGAAATCAAACCTGGTAATGAAATCACATCTCAACAGGATGATAGAAGCAACCCAAAAAGAAGTTGCAGAAAACAAAAACCATATTAAAATAATAAGAAAAACTTTTAGAATCTCTTACCAGCAGGATTAATCACTGGGAAAACAAAACCTCAGACATGGAAGACAGAACAGAGGAGAATTCAAGAGAAATAAGAACCTTGACAAAATTCAAAAGAGCAAGTGAACAAGACTCAAGGGAAATGTGGGATACCATTAAAAGACCTAATCTCAGGATCATGGGGATCCCGGAAGGAGAAGAAAACCAAACTAGGGGCATAGAAAATATTTTCAACAAAACCATTCAAGAAAACTTCCCATACTTGGCAAGAGATAGTCCTATACAGCTAAGAAAGATACAGAGGACCCCAAACAAATTGGACCAAAGGTGGAATACCCCAAGACATATCTTAGTTACAATGACAAACATTGAGGATAAAGAGAGAGTCTTTAGAGCAATGAGAGAAAGGAAACTCATGTTTTATGGAAAACCCATCAGAATCACATAAGACTTCTCCATAGAAACTTTAAAAGCCAGGAGAGCTTGGAACAAAGTGATTCTTGGCCTAAAAAAGAAAAGATTCCAACCTAGACTACTCTACCCAGAAAAGTTATCCATCATAATTGATGGAGGAATTAAAGTATTCCAGGAGACTAATCAGCTTTACAATTACTTGAGCACAAAGCCAAAACTTCAAAAAATACTTCATGAGATATCCCATGCAGATGAAACAAACAACCAATCCCAGGAAAGGAACAAAGAACAACCAAGGTAACACAAAAGAGATCGCAGCATCAGCTCAGATACCAACCTCCATATTCTCTACAACATGGCAAACCTCACAGTTATATCTTTGAATATAAATGGACTCAACTCTCCTATAAAAAGACACAGGATAGCAGGTTGGATCAGGAAAATGGACCCTTCCATCTGTTGCTTTCAAGAAACACAATTTATCGCTAAAGAGTAAAACCTACTGAGAGTAAAAGGGTAGAAAACAATTTTCCAGGCATGTGGGAAGAATAAAAAAGCAGGTGTGACTACTCTAATATATGACAAAATAGACCTTAAGCCAACAGTAATAAAAAGGACAATTATGGCCACTTCCTACTCATCAACGGAACGATACAGCAAGAAGACATAACTATACTAAATATGTATGCACCAAATGCAAGGGCCCCTCAGTTCATTAGGCATAAATTACTCAAAAGCAAAGCAGATATAGATTCCAACACCATCATAGTAGGAGACTTTAACGCTCCACTGTCATCCCTAGACAGATCGTACAAACAACAGACAAGCAGGGAAATCAAGCTGCTAAATGGCACCATAGATGAACTAGGGATAAAAGACATCTACAGAACATTCCACCCCAAGGACACAGATTATACATTATTCTCATCAGCACATGGAACTTTTTCCAAAATTGACCATATACTGGGCCATAAATCATCCCTCAGCAAATTCAGAAAGATCAATGTAATCCCCTGCGTCATATCAGACCACAATGCATTAAAGCTAGAAATTAACAATGGGAGAGGATCCAAAAATTTCAACAGATACTGGTGACTGAATAACTCGCTCCTGAACAATGAATGGGTCAAACAAGAAATCAGACAGGAAATCCAGAACTTCCTAGAAACAAATGATATTGAGGACACAACCTTTCAGAATTTGTGGGACACAATGAAGGCAGTTCTAAGGGGGAAATTCATTGCACTAAATGCAGTCATAACAAAGACAAAAAGGTCTCAAATCTACCAACTATCCTCACACCTAAGGTCACTAGAACAGATGGAAAAATCCAACTCTATGAGATCAAGATGCAAGGAAATAATTGAGATCAGAGCTGAGATTAATAACTTGGAAACAAAGAAAACAATTGAAAATATAGACAAATCAAAGAGTTGGTTCTTTAAAAAAAGTCAATAAGATTGACAAACCCCTGGACACCTTATTCAAACGAAAAACAGAGAAACCCAAATTAAGAAAATAAAATGATGAGGTTGAGATCACAACAGATCCTGAGGAGATTGAAAGTATCATCAGGTCATACTTCCAAAACCTCTCCTCTGCAAAATTAGAGAATCCGGAAGAAATGGAAAAATTCCTGGACACCTACCAACTTACAAAGCTCAGAGCAGAGCAGATAAAGATCCTAAACAATCCGATAACAATCACAGAGATTGAATTGGTAATCAAGAACCTCCCCAAATGGAAAAGCCCCGGTCCAGATGGTTTCTCAGCTGAATTCTACCAAACCTTCATCATAGAACTGAATCCTATCTTTTTGAAGCTTGTCAGGGACATAGAAAAAGAGGGTAGGCTCCCAAATTCCTTCTATGAAGCTACCATCGCCCTAATTTCCAGACCAGGCAAGGATGTAACAAAAAAAGAAAACTATAGACCGATATCCCTGATGAACTTGGATGCAAAAATCCTTAAGAAAGTCCTAGCAAACCAAATACAAACCAACATCAAGTCTATAATTCACCCTTACCAAGTCAGCTCCTTCCCAGGGATGCAGGAATGGTTCAACATATGCAAGTCAATAAATATAATTCACCACATTAACAAACTCAATTGTAAAATCCACATGATCATCTCAATTGATGCTGAGAAGGCTTTTGACAAAATTCAACACCACTTCATGTTCAAAACCATGGAAAGAATAGACATAGACGGCCTATACCTTAACATGATAAAATCAATATACAGATCTCCTAAAGCACAAATCATCCTCAATGAAGAACGACTCAAGGAGTTCCCGCTTAACTCAGGAACAAGACAAGGGTGTCCACTCTCACCACTGCTCTTTAAGATAGTGCTTGAAGTTCTAGCCCAAACAATAAGACAGGAGCACAGCATAAAAGGGATGCAAATCGGAAAGGAAGAAGTCAAACTATATCTCTTTGCCGATGACATGATTTTATACATATGAGATCCATAGAACAGTATCAGCAAACTCCTGAAGGCGATCAATGCCTTCAGCAGAGTGCAGGATACAAAATTAATACACAAAAATCAGTAGCTTTTCTATATACAGAAGACAAACAATCAGAAAAAAGACATCACAGAAACTGTCCCATTCTCTATATCCTCAAACAAAATCAAATAAGTGGGAATATCATTAACCAAGGTAGTAAAAGACATATAAGGAAAATATTGAAACACTCAAGAGGGAATTAGAGGAGGCTGTTACAAGATGGAAAGATATTTCATCCTCATGTATAGGGAGAATCAATATAGTAAAAATAGCAATCCTGCCAAAAGCAATCTACACAGTCAATGCAATTCCAATAAAAATCCCAACCTCCTTCTTCACAGACATAGATAAAATTATCTCCAAATTTATTTGGAAGAGTAAGAGACCTCGAATGGCTAAAATTATTCTGAGTAAAAAAAAAAGTACACAAGAGGTATCACCATGCCTGACTTTAAAACATACTAGAAAGCCATAGTAACTAAAATAGCATGGTATTGGCAGAAAAACAGACAGTCTGACCAGTGGAATAGAATTGAAGTCCCAGCCTTTAATGCAAGTAACTTCAGCTTCTTAGTCTTTGACAAGGGTGCCAACAATGTAATCTGGGCTAAAGATAGCATCTTCAACAAATGGTGCTGGACAAATTGGATAAACACATGTAAAAAAATGAAAGTAGATCCAGTCCTTTCACCATGCACAAAGATCAGCTCCAAATGGATCAGAGACATCAATATTAATCATACAACCCTAAACACCCTGGAAGAAAAAATAGGAGGAACCCTTCATGAGATAGGAATAGGGAATAAGTTCCTGAGCAAATCTCCAGTAGCCCAGGAAGTGCAACAGTCACTTAACCAATGTTACCTGATTAGACTGAAAAGCTTCTATACAGACAAAAACATCGTTCTCAGAGTCAATAGAATCCCTTCAAACTGGGAGATGATTTTTCCAGCTAAAACACAGACAGAGGCCTAATTTCCAGAACCGACAGAGAACTCAAAAAAATTAATAACAAAAAAGCAAACTGCCCCCTCAATACCGAAGACATTGGAAGAATCATCACGTTATAATTCCAAAACCTCTACTACACAAAATTAGAGATCCTGGAAGAAATGGAAAAGTTTTTGGACACCTACCAACTGGCAAACCTTAAACCAGAGCATAGAACAGTACTAAATAAACCTATCACATCCACTGAGATTGAAGATGTAATCAAAAACCTTCCCAAAGGAAAAGCCCAGGACCAGATGGTTTTTCAGCTGAATTCTACCAAGCCTTTGTTACAGAGCTGAAACCACTCTCTCTGAAGCTTGTTAGAAGCATAGAAAAAGAGGGAAGGCTTTAAACCCCTTCTATGAAGCTACCATTTCCCTAATCCCCAAACCAGGCAAGGATGTAACAAGAAAGAGAACTACAGACCCATATCTCTGATGAACTTAGATGCAAAAATCCTGAACAAAGTCCGAGCAAACCGAATACAACGCTACAACAAAAATGTTATCCACCCTGACCAAGTTGGCTTTATCCCAGAGAGGCAGGGATGGTTCAACATATGCAAGTCGATAAATGTAATACATCACATTAATCGGCTCAACCACAAAAACCACATGGTTATCTCAATAGATGCCTAGTAGCAAGAGAGCTGGAGCCCATCTAACCCTACCAACCAACTGTAGGCCGATAGCTGAGATTCTGGCAAGAGAGGACCCACCACAGTCATATCGTGGAGGATCCAAATGGAACCCCGCAGAGAATGACGGGATGAACAAGGGGCCCACAGCCACAGCCATTAAATCAACACAGGATAAGCCAGTGAGACAGAAACCAATGATTTCGACACAAAGAC
>PVHP010021700.1:0-20052 GCA_004024765.1 Zapus hudsonius | reverse complement strand
TCTTTCATTTAGATGATGAGGAATAATTTTCTTATGAAATTTAGAGGAAGCATAGACATTAAGAGAATCAACCAGTAAGTCTATGGCAAATGTTACATATTTTATACTGAAATTTAATTTCCATGCTGCCTTTAATATGGATTACATGTGAGTTTTTTTTCATGTAATATTCTTGTTATGTGTTATCTTTGACACATCACATAGCTTCATTAAGCCTTAATGCCAATATTTGTAGAATGGGCCAGATATGCAATAATACTTTTCAGATAATGTTTTATTATGTGGAAAATGATATGCACCATAATAATTAATTACTGTGTTTTGTTGACATTGGTTCACAACAAAATTCACACTTCAGAACTGTGCAACTGAATTACACACACACACACACACACACACACACACCAAATCTCAAGGTTTTAAGCAAATTTATAATTTTGTGTAGAACCAATTTATAATTAATCCTGCACTAGATAAGGGCTATTGAATGCAGTTTGGACACAACTAGACTAATTCTATGAGAGAAAAACTTCTATTATTATAGAGGCAACAGGTTGAATACTTTTGCTAATATCTAAGTAGGATAATGAGATCTATTTTATAAAAATTTCAGAATATCATATCTACAAAAGCAGACCTTTATCTTAAATCCATTATGTAATAGGATTATGTGAAATAGTTCACTAAATTTCTGGTAATTCTCATTACAATGGGACTTGATTTTATCAAAGGTAGTGGATTTTGGATATATAGCAGTGTAGATTAAATTTTCCACTGAAAATTATTTAAGTACATATATTATATATGTATATAATTATCCTTATATATTTAAGAAACTATATATATATATGTATAAATGTGTATATATGACTATATATTTAAACTTCATATATATCTGCAATATACCTGATATGTATGTATATATGTATGCATATATACATATACATAGACACAGAGAAAAATACAGAGAGAGTAATAGCAAATGCCCATTATCCTATTATCCACCTGTTTTCTTCAAACTGATTTAAAAGACTCTCCTTGTCTTATTTAATTTTTGTCACTAGATGGCATACAATATGCAAATATGCATAACTTAAAAATTAAATTAGTATCACATTAACACTAGTGTGTAAACTCTCAGATAATAGTGTTATGTAACAGTAATCATGAAACTGAAATTCAATATGTAAAATTTAACCGAGTTTTACTTTTGTAACTATCATTTACTGGAAACAAAGTGCAAAACAATAAACATTTTCAATTTTTAATATTAATACTGACATTTTACAGATAACCTTTGATACTATAATAAATTTTAGATTATTACTTAGAAATAAATATCAAATAAGTAAAAATCCGTTTTTAAGGCCAGTAGAGAACATACATTCAACATACATTCATCATATTTTAGCAGACTTTCAAGTTATTTCAGTAAATTTCTCTGTGTTCCTTATAATGTAAAAACAGAGCATTTTCAACCAATTTATTGCAACCTACCTTAAATTTGCTATAACTTCTTAAAAGAAAGAGATATGTGGTATAGGATTATAATTAAATATATATATATATATATGTATATATATATGTATATAATTTGAGAGAGGGAGGAAGAGTTTGGGAGGGATAGAGAGAGGGAGAGAATGAATGAATGGGTGAATGTGTACTGGGCACTGTGAAAATCAGGGCCTTTTTCTACTGCAAACACACTCAACATACGTTATACGTTCCATTTTGTACATCAGGCTTTATGTGGGTACTGGAGAATTGAACCCAGGCCATCAGGCTTTGCAAACAATCACTTTTTAATGTGGAACTATTTCCCCAATCCCATTTTAATCTTTTGAATACAAACTGTTCAGTTAATAAGTGTTCAAGCAATTGTTTGACCTTGATTTTTATTTTTTTTTATTTAGGCAGGACTTAGTCACTGGTTTATAGCATCTTTGTTTTATGCAAAACAAAGGCATTTGTAATAGATTCTGGGTGAAATTAGCAAATGACTCATCGAAATGGTTGGCTATGGTATCAGAGTTTATCTTGGACTTTTTGTTTGGAGTCTAAATTTCAATTTCATTCTTCCTTCCCCTATCTTCTTTCTCATCTTCCTTTTTATTTAAAGCATGGATGGTTATGCATGTTTCCAGAGGGAAAAAAAGAGAAATTGACAGTATTATTAATGTAAGCCTGAAACTGGCACAGAGCTGTTTCCACTGTTATTTTGATCAGTCAGAAAACCAATAGGTACTCAAGGGGTCAGAAAATAAACTAACATTTGCAGATATCAATAATTTTAGTGATCTTTAATCAACAGTTACCTGTCTATTTTCAGGCAACCTTGTTTATGTAACACTGACATTTCTGTCTTTGCTACCTGTAAGATCACTTGATGAGTTATAGAGTTCATTATCATACACAAAATATAGAATATTTTCCTCTATATCAAAAAATCAACATTGATTTTCAATAATGGTTACTCTTGATTTAAGTCAAGGAGTAAAGGATGAAAAAGTGAAATTCTGTGCAATGTTGGTTTCCTCATGAACTCACATAAAATTACAGAGTCACAGAGTGCAATAGGTATATTAAAAATGTAGAAAATAAAGGCATAGATAAGCCCATATCAACTCTAAAATCCACCTAGGTTTATGCTGCAGATCACTTGATCATCATTGAATTCTGTTTCCTTATAATTTTTGGTAGCAGTTGGTTTTGACTTAGGAGGCCCTGGCTGGGAATTTCTGGCTCAGCTTGGTGATGCTGGTACAAGGAAAAGGACTCAAAGGACTTTACCCCTTTCTGTCCTTTTCAGTATAAGAATAATATTTGAAAACCATGAGTTCCTTATACATAATTTATATGCAGCTCAATGAGGAAAAGTCAATTCCACATTTCTTTAGAAGATGGGTCCTTCAGTAGTTTAAGGTACAATCAGGTCCACCATTGCACCACAGCCTTATGAAGTTTCAAAGCCCTTTAGTCTAGTTCATGAGTTCAGAACACATGCTCTTAGCTCTCTCTGAAGTTTGAGCAAAATGCTTCTCAGGGATCCATCCTTGACATATTTGCCTCAAAAGCATTTAAAAATTAAATCTAAAATAATACTAGATTTACTATTTTCTGAGACAAATTATTTTAGTATCCTCTTGTTTAGTGGTCTGGGATGAAATTGGTTATTTTTTTTTTGAGTGTGTGTGTGTGTTTTTAAACATGTTTGTCTGTGTAGAGTGGTTGTGCTGAGTGTTTGTGGCAAGGTACGTGTGTGTGTGTGTGTGCATTCTCATGTACAAATGTGTACCCAAACAAGTGGTGGCCTAATGAAAACATCAAGATCCAACCTCTTTCTGCTCATCCACTTATTCCCTTGAGACAAACTGTCTTTCTGAACCATGAATTTTCATTTTATTCACCATGATTTTCTTTTCAATTGGTGTACCTCTCCTTGCACCCCACTACCTTATGTTTACTTGAATTGTTTTCTGCTTCACAGCTGAGAGATTAATATGAACTCTTCCTTTAATCTGTCATTGTTGAAGCAGTTTCAAGTTTATATCATCATGTCTGGAAATGTACTAGGTCATATTCATTAAACCCCACTTTTAATTGACAAGGTATTTCAAGTGACTGTATAGAGGGGTTCCTTCATGTGGTGGTTTAAGTGTTAATGTCCCTCACTGCCTTATGGGTGTGTCATTAAGCCTCCTACATTATGCAGCTGGTGGAATTTTGGGGAGGTAGAAACTTGTTGGAGGAGATGTGTTGCTGGTGGAACCTGTGGTGTTTTAGTTCAGCTTACTGGGTGCTCAGGGTTCAGCCAACTTGGGCTACTTCCTCCCAATATGTGACTTGAGGTGAACCAGCCTCTGAAAGATCAGGGCATGATGAAGCTTCCCTTCAAAATGGTAAGCCTGAAATAAACCCTTTCATGCCTGTCAGGTGTTTGTCCCCCAAATGAGAAGGCAATTGCTACACATCACTTTTCTGCTGTGCCATATAACACCATCACTGTTCATCCCACCTCTACTAAGAAACTCCCAGAGGGTTTCCAGTACCCCTCATCTCCACATTTTATTTTATTTTATTTCCTATATTTCCCTAGAAGCACATCCTTTCTATAACCTCATTGCGATTTAGTTAGAATTTATTAAATAAAAATAGCGATCAAAAGCTATTTTAGTGTCTTTAAGCAAGTCATCTCTGATCAAGTATCAGCGGAAATTGCTTCTGTCTGCCTTGTTTGGAATTTTCGGAAGGGACGGTGACCAGAAGACTGGTAATGTGACTGCAAAGTTGAAATTGTCTGTCTTTAGCACACTGTGTTAGGAAGCTCTGTCCCCTTCATTTCACCAACTGGAGCTTTTCAAGTACAGCTCTTATCCTTGAAGGTGGACAAGGCTGAAGATGCCCACATTCCTCCATGATGCACCCTGCAATGACCTTTTGTTATTGTCCTGTATTCCACAAGGGAAACACCAACTTAACCATTGTATGAATCTCTTCTTGTCTAAGGAATTGAAAAAAATATTCCAGCATTATTTCAGGATAGCCAGGTATTGTAAATACTATCAATAAAAATATTCCATGTGTATAGCTGGAATTCCATATCTGCTCTCTAAAACACCTTAGGGCTGGAATCTGAGGTCAGCCCAAATGGATGCCTCCTTCAAGTTACAAGCTATAACAAAACCCCTGAATCTATTAGGAGACATTCATTAACTACCACACTCATCATCATTTAAAAAGTTGAGGACATACCGCAGAATTCTTGTACACCTCACATGTGATTTCCTCTATTTTCTTTTCTTTTCTTTTCTTTTTTTTTTTTTTTGGTTTTTCTAGGTAGGGTCTCACTCTTGTCCAAGCTGACCTGGAATTCACTATGTAGTCTCAGGGTGGCCTTGAACTAACAGCAATCCTCCTATCTCTGCCTCCTGAGTGCTGGGATTAAAGGCGTGCACCACCACACCTGGATTGATTTCCTCTATTATTAATAGCTTAAATCAGCACAGGACATTTGTCAAAATCAATGAACCAATAATGGTACATAAATTACTGGAGTCTAAACTTTATTTTGTAATGTTCCATTTTTGTTTCAGAAGTTTTTTTTTCCCTTCAGTGTTTTTTTTCCAGAATATCCTCAATCTACAACCTTGACAGATTTGAGGGATACCAGCCAAATAACTTGAAAAATATATTTTAGAGATGTGATTATGTGATGTCATTTTTGTGCTTATTCTGAGGTTATAGGTTGTTGGGTTGAATTTACACTGCCAATTTCACCACATGTTTTTAAAACTATGATTTGTAATTGTTGATTTTAGTCTTAATCACTTGAAGAAGTCAAAGTGACTTGGGCATCTAAAAATATTACTCTCTCCCCCCTTTGGCGCTTTTCCCATTGGACAATATCTGTATACTCAGCTCTACTTTGTGGACAAGAAATTATCTACAGAACTTTTAGATTCCTTTCCATTGAGGATTGATCTATTTTTAAAATTTATTTATTCAAATAAGTATTAGATACTCTATGTACTTTTATGCATGTTTTAATTTGTAATTATATAATGTGTTTATTATTAAAATTACTTTAGCTTTGGTGTTTGTGAGCTTCTTGTGTTTTATTATCATTATCATTATTATTATGTGTTATATATCTTTAAAAATATCAGATTGGTGTGCAGTGTGTGTTTTGCTTCTAAGTTTGTACTTTTTACTTTTTGTTGCTACAGTGTACTTCAGATTAATCTTGAACATTTTCTAGGTTATAGAGGCTTTTTCATATGACGGCGTCTACAGAATGTATATATAACTATAACAATATATATTCCTAGATTCATTTCTTTCCCCATCAAGCTAAGCATGAGCTCATACTGATTCTTAAATTCTACAAAATCACACATATTATTATTGTCTTTTTTATTATATATAAAACAATCCAATAAGAAATCCATCCATTTCCATCTTCTTTGAATTTATATCATTTTTAAAATTCCATCATAAATGTAAGAAGTTTGGAAAATTTTTCTGAAACTCAGGAGTGGTAGCAAAGGGATCCCACATTAGCAAATATTTTGCATGTGTACCATTCCTCAAAAAATTGGTCTTAAAATTTCCACTCATTCACAAAGCCACTTAGTAAATTGACCCACTTCCTTCAGTGAGATGATTTTTTTATTTGTATATTATAGTTGTTGCTGTCATCACAGTCTGCAATGGTCCTGGAATACCTTGATCATACTTTCTGTCAATGGAAAAATATTCGCATTTTAAAAGTAGTTACATTCTCTTATTAAAGAGACTTCTTGGTTTTCTCTAGTTTGCATTTATAAAATCTCAGCTTTATCAATTAAAGCACCACTAAGACTGGCTCCTGTGATTGAGAACCTTTAGTGGTATTTTTAGATAACTGGCACTTGATTAGGGTGCTATGGTTGGCCATATTTGAATTATCCAGAAACAGAAGCTGAGAAAAAGGATTCAAGCTCAATAGTTTATTTTGTTTACAGTGCAATGAAACAGTGTAGTGGACTGTGTATGTCGAGAAGGGAATAGATGAAGCTAAAATGCTTTATATTTTAAAACATCACCGGGAGCTATGTAAACTTAATCCAGATGGGAATTTCTAGAGTAAAATGTTGAGGTTTATTCTTTCCATTAAAATTATCACTGACTGAAGACTGTTCTGGGGGTTGTATATTTTGCTGCAATTTCTGCAAGTGCCCTCCAGAAATACTGTTTCTGCAAGTTAGAGAATAGCCTTGAACTGAGAGCACTGAAGCTGAAGGCTGGAAACTTTGTCAGGACAGAAGTCATGAATATATTGGCAACATGGATGAAGCCTTTAGAGTTTGCTGTCCCGTAAAGCACCCTGTAATTAGTGTTGGTGATCCTAACTGAGGGTGTTTTTCCAGCTCTGCTTGGTATCCTTGAAAGCAGTTGTTTATCTAGCAACTCTTTAGTCATATACACTTTTTGCTTACTTTGAAATCTTCAAGTCCATAAATATTTTGATCATAAAAAACCTATATTTTAGAGCCAGGCATGGTGGCACACGCCTTTAGTCCCAGCAAGGGAGGACCAGTCATGTGAGGACAAACAAGGGTCTCTCCCATAATCTGCTCTTCAATTTCAATAAAACACACTAGAAAACTTTTCAATCCCTCTGCACAAGACTGCTTAATGCATTATCATCAGGAAATCCAGTAAACTTTTTTTTGTTTGTTTGTTGTTTTGGTTTTTTGAGGTAGGGTCTCCCTCTAGCCCAAGCTGACCTGGAACTCAATTTGTAGTCTCAGGGTGGCCTCAATCTCACAGAGATCCTCCTACCTCTGACTCTTGAGTGCTGGGATTAAAGGCCTGTGCCACCATGCCAAATTCTGAGAGTAAGTACTTTTAACAGCCAGGTAGTCTCTCTAGGTCTGTGCATATATATATATATATATATATATATATATATATATATATATATATATATATATATATATATATATATATGTGTGTGTGTGTGTGTGTGTGTGTGTGTGTGTGTGTGTGTGTGTGTGTGTCTGTGTCTGTGTGTCTGTGTGTGTGTCTGTGTGTGTGTCTGTGTGTGTGTACATATATTAGCTAACATCAATCAGTATTATATAAAATTACCTTTGCATTCTATTTTTCAAACCACACTCTAGTTATATAGTATTTACCAAACATTTTTTATTCTGCATGCTTCCTGCTGTAACTCTAGCTGCCTAAGCCCCATCTTTTGTGACCTCCATCAGAATACACATACAATGATACTTGCTACAGAGTTCTTCTAAGCTAGTACTTTATCTCTAGTATAAAGTTCTTTGTGAACATGAAATAAATGTGTTATGATCCTAAATAAGCTCACAGATCTCAATGATTATTGAATCTCTCCACACCACACTCATATTTCCACATGATCATTGATACCTTATCTGCTTATTACTTTCCTTTTGCAAGTAACTCCTTCCTCAACTGAATTCTATTTCCCCTTTTCTGTTATCTTTGAAAATCTGATAACATCCCATTTAACCTCAACTATAGTTAAATTGTTACCATGTAACATACTGTGTGAAACCGGTCAAGACACCAGCCCTAAACCTTCTTGTAGCTGTGCTAAGTAAAACATCTACCCTCCAAGCTGATACTGGCTAGATGGAGGTTTTACATGAAGAATAGCTTCCAAAATGCTTGACATTGCAAGTATAGCTCAGGAGTAAAGCATTTGACTGCAAAATGCTTGCTATTATTCTTCAGTTTGCTAATGGGGTCAATGATACCAAACATCATAGAAGTTTCAAATGTGTGGTGGAAAACCTTCCTGGGGGTCAGTGCTCATGTCGTCCTGTCCTCATTGTTATCTCTGGCTAAATTCAGCCCCTCTAAGGGTGATGTGGAACAGAGTGGGATGAGCATGATGAATCTGATAAAGAAAACCAGCGACTTAGCTTAATTTTTAATGTGTAATTGTAAGGGTTTCAAGGTTACTCGATGCTACCAAGCTTTTGAATGTGTACTTTCCACGAACTTGTCTCCTCCCATGAATTTCTGCTGCCAAGACAGTAATACATCTTTTCAAAGGAAGTTTCTTCCTGTCATGTTCTTGTTGTGATTGTCACCACTTTAGATTTGGATTCCAAACAAATATTTTTTTTCATGATTCACAAAGAAAAGAAGAGTTTGAGTAAAGGGAATACCTTCACCTACTTCATGCAAGATTCATTAATATATTTTCATGTGAAGCTATGTATTTTGCTTTCTCTCCGCAAAGCAATAGCAAATTTCACTTTTATTTCCATTTGGTCATTACTAACTGTTATAACTTATCTACCTGTGGAATTTCCTCTTGAAATTAATTCCTTAGTTCATTGAATTCCATTTCACCTTGACTGTCAGACTATATGCTGTGAAAATATGATTGCATTCTGATATTTCTACCAAATTGTAGTAAAGTTTTCCAATCTAAAAACAGAATACAATGACGGAGTTAAAATTATAGTTCATTACCATATCTGTCAAATCCCAGGTATTTTGACATTGATATCCTAACCTTTAAATTACGATTCCTTAAACAAACTATTTGTCCTCAAGTATCTGATTAAAGTGATAGGATGCCTATTTATTTGTGTGAAATTTTCTGTTACAAAAATAGGAAATAAAATCCTAAATCTAGATTAATGCTGCTGTGGCATTTTGGTGTGTTCTTTAGTCACCTCTAGGCTCCCAGCATCTTGCTCTTCCTTTCTTAGAGCAGGTGTAAAGACACAGAATCATGTGACACAGCACACCCTTTCTTGGCAGACTCCTGCTTCCTATAATTTGATACAACTTTTATCTCTTGATGTGATAATATCATGAGCTAGTATTTTAAATTGGGTTATTATGCATAGTGAGATTAATAAATTCATAATTAGTCTTATATTTTTCCTTTTCCATTTCCAATAACATTTAGAAATTTATATTTTTGTATTGACATATTATTGCTGCTTTAACTGCTTCATCAAATTTCATATATAAACTTAAAATAATTATTATATCATTAGGTGATAAATGCGATTAAATTCATACTTTAAAGAAATAAATGTGATCATTTTGGCATAGTTATTTTTAATCTTAGAGGTTACTCATAATTTTCCTTTTCTTATGGTTTTGTAAAATTCTGTAAGAATGTTCTTAAAACCAGTTCTTATTTCTCTCTATCATCTGTATCATAAGTAGTGGGAATTTCAATTCTTTTCCCATGCTGGTAGATTAAAATATACTGAATTATGGATTTAATGTACAACATCTAATTACTAGACTGCATTGATTTATAAATGTTGGCTGCCCTGATTTATGTTCTTTTCTCTGGGATTGTTTAGTACATAATATATTAAGACTTAAATGATATACAAGTTAAAACAGCCATTAATATAGTGTGATATTACAGTAAGATAGTAATAGTTATTGAATGAACAGATTGCTTGATATTTGAATCACTCCATAATATAGTACTAGATTTATTTTTTACAGTGAATTATAATTTCCAACTAATAAAGATGAATCCTGACCTTCAAATAAGTTTAAGATCTAAACTTGGGATGAAAACCAGTAATATGCATTTGTGGTATTTTTAAATGAAGATATTCCAAACAGCCACATCACACATGCAAATACATATGCAAGCACACACTTAGAATTAGAAATTTAGATTCCATTAACATCACAGTGTTCATTTATGTGAAAATACCATTTTGCAGAAGGCTCCGGTGGCTCACTTCACTCCTTTCTTCACTGAATGCAGTTGTATAACCTGCACAACATGAGTACATCTATTTAACACCTCTTAAAGATAAATGGTGTTGTGTGAATTTGGAAACAAATAATAAGACAATAGCTTTCATGCTATTGGTGAGCTAATTTTCAAACATTAAGACCTGTGTCATGTCTCTAGAACTTAAGGGAAAAAAAAGCTGAACAGGGTGATAGGTACTTGTAATCCCAGCACTGGGGAGATGGAACTAGGAAGATCTTTTGAGTTCAGTGGTCAGCCAGTCTAGTCTAATTAGGCAGTTCCTGCCTTAGAGACACCCTGTCTCACAAAAGGTCAACTGCTTCATAAAGATGACCACTGAGCTTGCCTTCTGGCTTGGATACCTACACTCCCCAAGCACACACAACCCCATATATATGAATGCCTACACATATGAACATGTACACACATTACACAAACATGAAGAAGAAATTAAAAAGAAAGACTATCTGAATGTTACTCTCTGTATAACTTCCAAACTCCAGGGACTTCCATATGGAAGCAAATACCTTGTGTTGAGTGATGCTATGCTGTCCCTATATGTCCCCTTGATGACAGGCAAACATCAAAGCAAAGTCAACAAGATTTCAAAAAAATCATTATTTTCTTTTTTGTAGCTATGTTGGCTTTAAGATTTATGTGCTATAAACTGACTTCTTGAAATTGAACTGTGTTAGTAGTTTCCACCTGGGTGTATTGCCTAGGTATCTATAGAGTGCTTAGAGACACACCTCTGGGTGCTTTGAGGTGCATCCCAGGAGCTTGCATTACCAAAGTTCTCATTTTCATGAAGTTGATACCTGAAGTGTGAAATTGATAATTAGATTCTGCTTTGATATCGTTCAGTTCAGGAATGTGTCACACAGCAAATTCCATGTTCTTCTTGAACTTCCCTGGTGTTTTCATGATGGGCTTATTTTCTCATCCCGGAGCCATGGATAAGTGACAGCATCGTTTATCTAGCATAGCTATAAATTATGTGGGATGGATGGAAAAACAAGTGATTGGAATATATTCTAACTATGATTAAAACATTATTCAGGTTAAAAATGTCTATAATTAGCCATCTGACTTGCATGGATGAAAGGGTTATGAAAGGCTGTATGGATGTTCTTTACTGAAACCCCAACAGCTCATATTTCATACATATGTTTGTTCATATAAGATTGTATCCATTATGTAAGGTAACTTTTTAAAGGAGACCACATTAATAATATGTTTCTTACTGAAATGCTACTTTATAATTTCATTTTTCTTTTTCTAGGAAATTTAATCCTGCAGATTTTCTTTGTTGGTACAGATTACATAAAAATAAAATATGATCACAACTCAGAACTATTTAATATGTATCTTAATGATAGTTCAATGAGCAATTAGAAAGCAATGTTGAATAAATTAATGCATACTTGAAATAATAAACAGATTAATTTATTTTTCTCTAGGGACCAATAGTTTTGTGTTTTTTAATGTAATTATATTTATTTAAAGCAAACGTACAATATCATTCTAATAGCGCTGCAAAATTACTTCTGGCTAGTGAGCCATCTCCTATGTCCTATGACTACATTAATAAGTTGCATATATGTTATTCTACTAAATATAGCAGACATGTGAGGGGGAAAACAGAAAATAGGATACATTGAACTGTCAAATGTTAGTCTATCATAATGACTGTCTTCTTTGTAAGTTTCACCCCCACATTAAATTTGAGAGAATATTTCTGATAAATTTAGAAATCCCTTGATGCTATACAGATAATCAGGAACTCAAAATAATCAGGGATAATCATTTTTTCCTATTGTTCTGATGGAAACAAGATTATGCTGGAAATCAGACTGATTCATTTGTTTATCCCAGCAGCTGCTACCTGCTTGCTATTACTGTGAAATTAATGATTTTTATACAGTATTTTGAAATTTACCATAATGTGCTAACGCAATTTGTGTTTCTCTTATTGGATTCCTAACATTTTCTCTAAATAGTAGGTTCACATAACCTCCACAAAATCATCTATACCATTATTTTAAGATAAATTTTTATTATCTCATAATACTTAGAAAATTAAATTTTTTCAGTTAATTAGGTCACTAATTAATGACAGAAGTAAGTGATATACTCAGAACATTGGAAAACATAGTTTGCATATTTTATAATGTATTAAAAATTAAAAGAAATGAGGACTGGAGAGTTAGTTCATTGGTTAAGGTGCTTATCTGTAAGCCTAATGACTTTGGTTCAACACCCCAGTGTTCATGTAAAGCCAGCTGCACAATGTGGGGCATGTATCTGGGGTTCATTTGCTGCAGCTGAAGACCCTGACACACCCATTCATTCATTCATTCATTCATTCTCTTTCTCCATCTCTCCTCTTAAAAATATTAAATAAAAGAGTTCTTCATTCAAAATTAAAATTTGAAATTTGAACAAAGTATTGAATAATAACTAAAATGAATCTATTACTAGAGAATATTTTATTCATTACCTTACAGAGCAGGGCATTTGAATAACATTTTTTGAAGTAACTCTGCAGGCAGCTAGTGAAAACTAAATCTGAATGAGAAGCAATGATCTCTTGGTACCTTCGTATATAAACATGGACTGATTAAAATGTTTTCGGAGTACTGCATGGCAATTAACATGAAATCCTTCTGAAAACATAATTGCTGAGTTGATAACTGACATTCCAAAAATTAATCAGGAAAAATATTTTATTAGAAACATACAAACAGGCCATGGAAGAAGAAAAAAGTATGTTATGGTAAATATTCTTTAAAAGATGCATTTAAAATTAATCTTGGTATTTGTGAAAGGTACAGGTAGGTTTGAGGCACAATTTTTAAACTGAGAAAATAAAATGATCTGTGTTACTTGTTAGTGTTTTAGATGGTTAAGTGTAACACGGAAGAATTTCAAATGTGAGGAGTTAGATGTTCAACACTAGTAATCTTGTGAAATGACTGGTCATCTCTCTGAACTTGATAGTAAGGGAGAAACAGAGCAATCTCACAGAAGTCTGTGAGAATGAATCACAGTATACATAGACCAAACTGTATTTGACTTGATTTTCTAATTTTATTTATACTTTCAATAAGATTGTTTTCCAAATTCAATTTAGTTAAAAGGTATGATTTACTCAATTCACAGATGTTTTATTAAAACATATTTAAGCATTATCCTTATTTCTCTTTCATTGTGTCAACCAAATATTTCATTCTAGTATTTAAAATCTATTTAAAATCTAGTTTCAGTGAAACCTCCAGAAGTTGTTGTACATCCCTACATGTTGACTGGAGCTCAAGACTTCATTTTATAGTACCAGTAGTTAGAAAGAAAAACTTGGTGGTAAGTTTTAATTCCATCATACTTAGAACCAGTTTCTTTGAATACCAGAGGGAAGGAATTATTATCTTAAGGAACTATTCTTAACCACAGAAGAGAGATACCCTGTACCTGCTCAGATCAGATATCTGTAGGTCATTCAGTGAAATGTCTATATAAATTGTACTATTTAATTAGTATATAATATATTATCATATAAACTGTCTTTTATAAAAATCAGCATTTTAAAAAATATTTTATTTATTTACTTATTTGTGAGAGAAAAAGTGAGAAAGAAAGAGAGGGAGAGAGAGAAAGAGAGAGGAAGAGAGAGAGAGAGAAAGAGAGAGAGAAGAGAGATACACATATAAAATGGGCATACCAGGGTCTTCAGCCCCTGCCAACAAATTCCAGACACATGTGCCATTTTGTGCATCTGGCTTTATGTGAGTATTGGGTAATTTAACTTTTGTTCTGGCTCTACAGGCAAGCACCTTAATTGCTAGGTCATCTTTCCAGTCCAAAAATCAGCATTTTAAAGCATAAAAATTAATATAGCAAAAATTAAAATAATCATTCTATTGCATTGTGTTTAGAGCCAGAGATGTGTCTTATGGATATAACTCAAGGAAAAGTTTATCATCTTATATAAAGACAAAAAGAAATATTTTATCATAGTTTGAAAAGGGGAAACATAAGGCACAGATAAGGTCATAAAATATATATTATCTGAAAATGAAAATCACATTCCTAATGTTATGTTGTTCATGAGACTTTCAAGCTAAAGATATGTATTTGAAGCTCATAATTTCATTCAGTAGAATTCCAAACAAACTTATAACTATTGTTAAGTCTGTTTACTAACTTACATAGAAATGATAAAACAGTGAGATTTCTTAACTGTGGAGGGGAACCTTACCTGAGCTCATTCTCATTCACTGTAAAGATGGAAATAAAGGGGGCACAGCATTTATCCTCAGGATCCTTTCTCTTCTCCATACAATTGGATTGTCACGTTACGATTTTTATACAGTATGCATATGTACTCAGTACCTCTGAATTTTTATATGTTAGAAACAAGTAGAGGGACAATGCATTCTAATTCACAATTAATTAAAATGTGAAAATTTAGTGAGGAAGAGGAAGGCAAGTATGTTAAGCAGAGTGCAGTGGCTGAAAAGGACTTGATCCAGGAATGTTATCCATTGGACATAGAATGAAGAAAGTTATCTCCTTCACGATTACCTTTCCATCTCTCAACTTGCACTGCAAGTTATAAATGAAATACAAAAAAGAAAAAAATAAAATGAGAAAAATTACTTGTTTTCTATTGCAGTATTTCTATTACCAAGTGGGTAAAATGTTTCTCTTTTCCCACAGTCTTGTCAGCATTTTTTGCCATTTTTTTTCTGAATGCCATCCTGACTGGGGTTACATGAAACCTCAGAATTGTTTTAATTTGCATTTTTATGATGACTAAAAATATTTTACACATCCGTATGTGTGCAATGGCCACTTCTTCCTTTGAGAATTTTCTGTTTAATTCTCTAAATAATTTTGTGATTGGGTTGTCTTTCACTTCCTTGGTTAGTGGTATTCCAAGGTATTTAATTTTTTGTAGCTGTTATACATGGGATAGCATCGTTAATCTCTTTCTTCATATACTTATCGTTGGCATATAGGATGACTACCAATTCTTGTGTATTGATTTTATAACCTGCTGCTTTATAAAGCAACTTATCACCTTTTGGAGTTTTTGGTAGAATCTTTTTGGTGACCTGAATATAAAATCATATTATCTAGAAATAGGGCTAGTTTAAATTCTTCCTTACACATTCACATCCATTCCTTTTGTTTCTCTTGTCTTATTGCGTAAGACTTCAAGTACTCTGTTGAAAAGTAATGGTGAGAGTGGGCACCCCTGCCTTGTTTCAGACCTTAATGGGAATGCTTCAAGGTTCTCCCCATTTAGTGTGATCTGGACCTTGGGTGCTTTATAAATAGTCTTTATTATGTTCTGATATGTTCCTTCCATTTTTAGTTTCTCCAGTAATTTCATCATGAAGGAATGTCGAATTGAGTCTATTGAAAAAAATCATGTGATTCCTTTGTTTAATTTTATTTATACATATAATTACATTTATTGAGTTCCATATGTGGAAACATCCCTGCATCTCTGGGAAGAAACCTACTTGATCCAGGTGAATGATATTTTTGATATTCTCTTGACCTCAGTTTGCTGAGATTTTATTGAGAATTTTTGTGCCTAAGTTCATTAGGGATAGCCATTCTTGGAGTTTTTGTCTGATTTTTCTTTGGCCAGTTTTTACCCCAAACAACCAAAAATGAACCATTTTTGTTCATTGTCTCATTAAGTTTGTGTAAAATGCTTGTCAAAATTTTATTTTGAGTTTATATGTCTTGAGTTTCCTCTAAACTTTCATTGAAGCTTCCATTATGGGACACGTTACCACACATCTGGGGATGACCTAGGGAGTCCTGGGCTTGCCTGGAAAACAACCTGGATGATGATCATCCAGATCTATTCCTTGTCTGGCTTTCATGATTGAGATCAGCTCCAAACCTCTCCTGGCAGCTGGAGTCAATCCAGTGTTGACTCTGCTTCAGCCCTTCTGCTGCTGGATTGTTCCTTCCCAGGCAGGCACCCTGGAATGGCAAATTGGTTCTATTTACATGGGAGTTTGGCTAAACTGAGACAACATTGTTTTGTCTCAGCAAATATTTGTACATGTTCTTGAACTGTTAAAGTCTCAAAAAATTAATATCATACTAAATCATTATTAACTAGATCCCAGTATTTTATATGACTTGGTCATTTTCAGCTGTACATATGCTCCCTCAAATTATTGCTGTTTGACATTTAGTTCTGATAGATTTTGGGTTTTTGTAACCTCAATTATGTTTGAAAATTCCTTACTGGTACATTTAAGAGAATATAGTATTTAAAATCAATATATGAATTGGACACTACATAATTCAACAGTTTTGTTTATATTTTGACAACTATTGCCTTTAACTACTATAATGGAAATTTAGATGAACACAATGCTAAGGAGGTTCCCTTCTAAGAGACTTTAATATATTAATATGCCCTCTGTTTTCCATAACTATAAAGGACTATATAACTAATTCACACTATCCTTATATTAAATCATATTTCTCTGTAATCTGAATCGCTTCATTTCATCTACCAAAATATTTTGAAATAATTTTACTATAATTTAGTCAACTGCGAGCATTTGGTGCTGAGTCCTATTACTTCCAAGGGAAAATATGTAAATAACTATTAATATTTGAGTGTTTATTATATAGTAGACTCCTCCTAATCTTCAACTGCAAATTTATGAATTAGATATTTTTTTCATTTATTAGATGAGACAGTTCACAAAAGCTGTCTTGCCTAAATGTATAGAAACACAGAGCTCAAATTAATATTTCACCTCTATAGATATGCCATGTGATGGGACCTATAAGCCTCATAGTAAACATGCCTCATTAAGTAGTATATATAAATTATACCTGCATCCAAATATCATAATATAGATGACATTTACAAATTATATGACTTAACATAATACATACAACAATGCAACAGTTACAGGCATATATACATCTATATTTATATAGGTAGGGATATGTTTTGAAAAACTGGTCCACAATGCAATGTGTAGTCTAATCTTTACTGAAATGTTTTTATTAGTCAAATATCTATATAATACACACATACACTTCCTACATAGGCACAAGTAAAGAAAAATGAGAAAGGTGTGGGAAAAATAAATGAAAGACACTGAATTATATGTGAATTTTCTAATACTACTTTTTTGTACCAAAGCTGAATTTGACCACTGTAGATCCTTCCTGTCTGAATAAATGTCATGTTTTGTGAAGTAAATTTCAAGTTTGAATTTCAGGTGCAAGACCTTTATAAGTCAACAACACACTTTAAAAGAAGGTCAATTTTGGAGAGACAGAGACTTGGTTATGATATGATTCTGACCATGTCCTTGACACTCATGTTCATTGTTCCTGCATCAGTTCCAAAATTGTATCTTAATAATAAATGCCTGCATTATTCCACGTTCAAGCACACTCCTATATGGAAGAGACCAGCAAGTCAAGAAGTTCTCATCTTTGCAATAGTGGTGCTAAGCCTAGGTGGGTAATCAGTGGTTTACGAATTGGTTAAAAGATCCCCACAATGGAAAGGAACCCCTAACTGGAACTGAGATCCATGGTGAAATCTTATAGGAACCAAGAGCTTGGGGTACAAGGAGAAATCCCCACCAACAGAGATCTACAGAGAGGCTACATTAATTAGAATCTTGCTAAATTAATAATGTTTGTCTCATTTAATCTGTACTGATCTCTCTCTCCGATGGATATTCAGTTTGTATTTTTCAGAAAGCAGTTAGAGAGCTGGGGACAACCCAATTCCACCAACAAGACATGGGATGATGGCTGACATCCAGGCAGGAGATGAAGGACTCCTAACCTAGCATACAGGATCCAAATGAAACCTATGAGAAAGTGGTGAGATAAATAAGAGACCTATCACCACAGCAAGTCAGATAACCCATGAAAGGACAATGGGGAGAGACACTAACAATACACAACAAAATTCAAAGCAGAAGTACATAAACAATTAAGATCTCAACAATATAGCAAACTTAAAACTCACCCACCATGACTCAGGAAACTGAGAGAAGAGGGGGCAGAAAGATTGTAAATCCATGCAGGGGGAATTTCCAGAGTCACTGTCACCTCAGCAACAACACAGGAAGAAAACAAATCTGGCTACCTTTTTGCAATTCATAACCTCCTACCCCATGGACTGATCCAGAGGGCCCCCTATGGGTTGGAGATAGGGAGGAAAGAAATGGGGTACCATCACAACAAGATTTGCTTATATTATATATCTAATTATTGACAATAAATGTGTTAAAAATTGTCACAGTGTTATAACACATACTATGTTTTAAAAGATGTAAGAAAAAGTGGAAAAATCCTTAAATAAATCAAATTTGAGATTATAATTATTACATAAATTATATTAGTAAACTAGAAAAAAATGGAAAAATATGTCTGAGCCAGAGTTTATATATATATATATATTACTTGTGCACACTACTCAAACACAAGAACAAGACAAACAAAAGGGATTAAAATTCAAAAAAAATAAGTATTTAAAGGAATGAGGACAATTTCCTACCTTTAAATGAACAATAGTAAAACTGTCATTGGCTCCATTAAGTAGAATGAAAACCCAAAGCATTGTCAAAATATCATCAAACATTTCAAAGAAAAGGAATGACAAACCAGACTGCTGTAGTACCTAAAGAAGGAACTGTAAAAGCAAAAGAGGGCCACTGGGGAGATGGCTCAGAGATTACTGGTGTGTCTCATCAAACCCTCCCTTCAGGGATCTAATGCCCAGCATCCACATACTGCTGATTGCAAAGTGGCACATGCCTGTGTTATCCCAAAGCACCAGTGACATTGTGAATCCTTGAAGCTCAGAGGCCAGCCAGTCTGGTTTTCATGTGCAGTCTGTTGGCTTTGGGCAGGCAGCAAGAAAACCTGCACCAAAGAAGGTGGCACACATAAATTGTCTTCTGTCATCCACATGTGTGTCATAGCACACATTCATACATGCATATAAGCAACAATAAATATTTCTAATATTAAAATAAATGAATAAATTAAAGTAAATATTTTCCACTCAAAAAAATAGAAACAGATAGAATAAATGGCTAAAATTCTTCATGACAAAAGGTACAATGGATTCACTATTGGACAATTAGACTATTTTTATCATTTTTTCTTTTCCTATGTATTATGTGACATAGCAAGGGTGAGCCACCTAGCATTGTCATGGAAGCGTGGCATTATAAAATCCCGAGGACCACCTCCTATGACGTGGCTCCTTCACCAAGTCCCCACCACTTGAATGCCTCACAACTTTCCCAAATTGTCACAATCTAGAAAGAAAGTCTTCAAAGAATGTGAGGCTATAAGGAACATTTTATAATCAAACATCCATAGTGTGATTAAATTTTTTGGTGCTATCTGTTTTTCTGTATACCTCTTATATCTGAGTGAACCTCTCTTTTCCTAGGCTTGCAACATTTGTTTTCTATTTATTTATTTATATATACATACATACATACATATATATATATATATATATATATATATATATATATATATATATATATATATATTATTGTCCATAATGAGTTACAACATTTAGTGGGCAAACAATGAGTTGTTATCCCCAATTCCCCACTGCCCTCCCCTCCCCCCTCCACTGGATAACCTCCTCCATGGGTCGTCTGGATCAGTCCTTGTGACAGGGGACCATGGATAGACTAGTAATCAGCCAGGTTCTCCTGTCCGTACCTCTGGATAGTCTCCCCCAC
>PVHP010021699.1:9198-29252 GCA_004024765.1 Zapus hudsonius | reverse complement strand
AGTCTCAGGCTGGCCTCAAGCTCACATTGATCCTCCTACCTCTGCCTCCTGAGTGCTGGGATTAAAGGTGTGCACCACCACACCTGGCCACACATTCTTTATTTCTTTTTTAAAAAATATTTTTTATTTGTTTTCAGAGAGAGAGAGAGAGAGAGAGAGAGAGAGAGAGAGAGAGAGAGAGAGAGAGAGAGAGAGAGAGAGAGAGAGAATGGGCATGTCAGGGCCTCCTGCGTTGCATTCACCACTTTGTGCATCTGGCTTTATGTGGGTACTAGGGAATCAAACCCAGACCATCAAGCTTTATAAGCATGTGCCTTAAATGCCGAGGCATCTCTCCAGCCCACTTTCCTTCTTTCTTATTTTCCTTTCCTTTCACATTTAGGTTCTCTGTGCTTCTATTCTCTCACCTACTTGTATCTGTTCTTTATCGGGTGTCACCCAGCTAACCAGCCAAAGCCCAGCATTAGACCTGAAGAATACTGCTCACAGGGACACTGTTATAAAGACCCTTTAGGAGGCCTGGCCTTGGCGGAGCTTCTGTCCACTAATGCTCTGTTGAGTTGTGGTGATTGAATGTGTGTGGCGGTCTCTGTTCTCCTTTCATCTTCTCCAAGTTCAAGTCTGGGTCATCCCAAGAGACTTCTCTTCATAGCTTCCTGTCTTCCATGGGCTTTGTGCTGTCATCAGAGGTGTTTTGAGAGATGCTTTGTTCTCCATGGATGGACGGGGTGGTGGGTGGTCCCGTGGCGTTTTGGTGTTTAAATTCTCATCCTCATTCTTTCCAGTGGGAATCCTGTCATACTCCTCTCAATTCCCATCTTCAGTGGCTTATTTTTCAAGTATATATATTAAAAAAATCTCTGTGGCTGACTCAGTTAATCTTTTTAAACTAAGTACCACGTCGTCCTTTGTCATGGTATCTTGGTCTTGCTGCATTTGGAGATTTTGTACTGGGTGACAGTAATATCTTTCTTGAGACTTTTCAATTTTGAAATTCTTTGAAATGTAAATAAACATCACATAGGTATATGAACTGATTTAATTTTTTTCATTGTAGGCTTTAGCATGGACAAAAAAATTGGACAAAAAAATTAAGCCAAGTAATCTGTCCTAGAGAAGAAAGAAATTAGTCATGAGAAAAAGTTCTAAAATAAGGCTACGATAGGCTCACTAACTTCAGAAGTCATCCATCTCTGAGGACCTTGTGTCAGGATTATTTTGACAGTGAAGGAATAGGAATGGTCATCCTCCACTTGGCTCACTTCATTGGTGAAAATATGGCTGTCAAGTGAAGAATTCCATGTATCTACACTGTCTTTGAGGATTGTCTAACTCGGCAGGCAATAATTGAATATTTAGGATTTGATTAAGATACCATGCTTTTTTAACATTATAGAGAACACATGCACTCCAACACAGCAGTAACAGGTACAGATAAACAGTGAATAAACCATGGCTTGTTTGCATTTTCAAGTATTATGACAAGGATATATACTTAACATATTCAACCTTTGAAGTTTCACCTGCAGGTTGAATGTTGTTTCAGTAAACACCTGAGAGCCTGGGTCAGCCTCTAACTGTTCTCGTGGGACATAACTGCTACAGACCAGGACATGTTCACTATTATATATTTTTGTCCATTCATCGTTTTTTATAAGTCTTCAGATGCTAAATCTTAGAATTAAGAGATGTGAGTTATAGAGTGCCATAAAGTTACCCAGCTGTTCTCAGAAGTGTTTTATGTTTAGGGGTATTTATGTCTTTCATCCTGGAGAAAAAAGTTGTCCTCAAACGAGGTCACCCAGCTTTTCTTAGTCTATCTCATGACAGGCTATGGAACTGCTGAAGAATTTAAGATGCATACGCATTAGGTTTTATTATTTGGTGAGCAATACTCGAGTTTAGTGTCTGCAAAATATAGTTATCTACACTTAACATATCCTGTTGTAACAGTTTTATGGCCAACTTTTCATCGTGGAAGCTGCTTCACATTTTACTTCTAAGTTCCAGAATATAAAATTTTAGCCCAGTTCCTTCTCACTCTCAATCATGTGAGAGTGAAATAACATTTTTATAACAAAGATCCCAAGGTCCAATTTTCCCTACAAAAGATATATATATATATACATATATTTATCTTATTTAATATTTGTTTATTAAAACTTTCCAATGTCTTCCTTCAAAAAATACACATTGTAGTGAGACTTTAGTATTCCAGAAAAAAATGTTTTAAATCTGAAATTTAACAGTAGCTATATGTTACCATAAAGGGAGGAGAAACTATATTATGTCTTATGCATAGTCAACTGTCTCCCAAATCTAAATTAGACTGTATTAATTTAAACACAGAGTAGCAAATTTCTGTAGCTAGCATCTATATTAAATATCTTTAAACACAAAGGTTGTACAGAAAGTCATATAATTAAATTAGAAATTTTTTAGGGCAAGGAAAATAAATAAATACTGCTATTAATGTAACCATAAAACTGCTCAGAGTAAAGGCAGTGTGGAGGTGAAGGGCAATGGATCATGGGTCATAGAGAAAAAAAATCCCTCAGGAAACATTTTACCGTTTGAAGAAAACCATTTGCAGAGCAGCTTCAAATTAACTACTTAGGGACTGCTTCAGACAAGATCCAGGATGGAGGAGGCCACATAGAACTGGGCTGTTGGAAGCTTAGAAACCAGGGTGCAAGCTCTGCCACACCCATCAGAAGGGGCTCCTTACTGTTCTGTCCTTCTTCATGAATTGGGAAACTGAGGTATGACTGCATGGGAAGGGGAGCCAGTGCAACGATGCTGTGTGCAGAGCCTGGCTAAATGTCCCAGCTTGCTCCACTCTGAGGCTCCTTTGTCCTATGGGCCTTGGCTGGCACTATTAGAGTACCCATGGCTCTCAGGTCCTGCGGTCTTCCTGAAACATGCTTTGTCAGATAAAGGTCTCATTCAAATGATTTTCACCAAATGTCTGGTCTGTCAGCAGTATTGTATAGGAAATTTGTCCTAAGATGGTTGCCAGAATGGTTGGTACTGACTGTTCTCTGATCTCAGGAGGGTATCATTTGCAGTCACAGGTACTGCACGAGAGAGATTTGAGATGCGCTAGAAAGGACTGTGGTGTTGCAGCAAAAGGACTTTCAGGGCTTCTTACTGCTTCCTGGCTCGTAACCACTTTCCAGTCACTTCCAAATAGCTGCAAAAGTCCCTGCAGCTTTACTGTGAGGTGGTGGTGTTCTTCCATGTAGTAAATGTGGCTCATTGTTACACAGAAGAAAGGTAAATTTATAACTTGGGATAGCGGCAATTTTGTAAATTTGTGTAACATGTTTTATAAATTTAGAAACGCTGCTAGTACATTCTATACCTCCTCTTACTATCTGGTAAAGTTATTTACTATATGGTAAAGTTATTTACTAATCATTCAATGTGCATGACTGAAATTAACATGCAACAAAAATCGCAGCACTATGGCAGTCTGTAAAAGTCGCATTGCCTTTGAAGTGGTCAAATGGAGGTTATAAGCACTCAAACGATCAGTGGTTATTTAGATGCTCTTTTTTATGTTTTCATGTATCATAGGAGGTATGCCTCTGTGCGCGTGAGTGTGGGTTCATGATGTCACAGCACACGTGTGGAGGTCAGAGGACAACTTTAGGGTCTGTCCTCTCCTGCCCACCTCATTGGAGGCGGGATTTCTGGCTCTGGATTCTCACTCAGCTGGTCTTTGCTGGGCTCCTGAGGGAGTTCCAGGAAATCCTACTGTTGCAGTTAGCTTTCTAGTTGCTGCGCAGAAAGAACCCAAGCAAAAGCGGCTTATGGAGGAATGGGTTTATTTGGCTTATGGACTCAAGAGGAGACTCCATCCTGGCAGGAAAAACAATGGCATGAGTAGAGGGGTGGACATCACCTCCACCACAGCACTGCAAACAGCGGCAGGAAGGTGTGCCAAATACTGGCAAGGGGAAGCTGGCTTATAACCCCCATAAGCCCACCTCTGACAACACAGCTCTAGCGAGGTTGTAAAACCCAAACTGCCACCAGCTGAGGATCTATCTATCAGAACACATTCATTTGTTTGTGGGGGACACCTGGATCAAACCATGACACCTACTTTCAGGAAATCCTACCTCATCCTCCCATCTCTCCAACAGCAGCCGCTTGCATCAGTGTGCTGGGATTCCAGAAGCCTGCCATGGCTTCCTTTTTACATGGGGTCTGTGGATGGACTCAGTTACTCCAGCGTGAGGGACAAAGTATATCCCCTCCAGCCCTCCCTCCAGACCCCTACTTAGACACCCTCTGAAGTGTTCCTTGCCAGAGTGCAAACTTGTTTTATGAACATCTATTCTTTAAAACGTTTTGTTTTCTTTCAAATTTCAAATTTAGCTAAGTAAATGCATTGTTAGACTTCTCATACAATATTACAAATTATTTTGTGTTGAAAGTTTCCCAAATCAATTTTGTGGAAAAGACGACTTCTGAGTATTCAGATCATCATACAGCTCCTCGCAGAGCCGAAGTTGTATGTAAGTAGAGGTTGATTTTTTCTTCATTCTCTACTCCTGCTGTGAGAATCTGTATCTTTCTCGATGGAACCTTTGGGGTCATTTTTAAGCCACTACGACTGCTTGTAAGTTTTTTTTTAATAACCTCTTAATTAGTTCCAAGATGCAAGCACTTCACATTTTAATTTCTCTGAAATCAGGCTATGTCTCACAATTCATGTCTTTTAGAATCAGTGGTGGTTTTATTATTTTTCTTAATAAAATAAAGTAAATTACCATCTAGCTAAAACGTCAATATTGACTAGTCCCTCTGCTAACAAGTTTTTAGACTATCAAGTAATGAGACGTGGTTTTTATTTCTGCTACTGCAGTCTCAGAGTAGTGAGGAAGGCTTGGAGCAAAGAGCATGATTCATTGTGATGTCTTGGCTAGGGACACTCTGCATGCTCCTTCTCTGGCCAGGGCAGCGGGAGCCACCGATGCTGACTCAGTGGCACTTGTGCACAGCTCTCTGTGTGTCTGCAGGCTTCTCTACTGCAATGCACTAGCTACTCCTGCTTCCTTTCAGCTCTCAGCAAAGGCTCACCTGAAAGTTTCCTGCTCTAGGGATTCTCTTGCCTGATGGGCGAAGATTCTTTAAATTAGAAATAGAAGGTTGAGGAGATCAAAACCAGACTAGGGGCTGCTCCACTGGTAGACAGTGTTAACCCTCCTGCGAGTGGCATGGTCTGTGCAGTTGAGTGACAAAAATCCCTCACTGTTCCATTTACAAATAGTAACAACCAAGGAAGACATTAAAGATGTGTGAGATAGAAGTTACCAGCCTGGGGGCTGGGGAGATAGCTCGGTAGGTGAAATGTGGTCCTCACAAATCTGAGGACCTGAGTTCATTTCCCAGTACCCACGTAAGAAATTGCCAGACATGGCAGCTAAGGATGGCATTCCTGAAGACAGTCCCTGAGTGCACATGTAGACACACACACACACACACACACACACACACACACACACACACACACACACAAATTAAAAAGTATTAAAAAAAAGAAGTTACCAGCCTGACCTTCAGCCTTAGTTGTCTTTCTTCCTATTTTCTAAATATGTCACCTTTAGATTATGTCAGAAACCTCTAGCAACTAACTTCCTAACACATCCTCTATGTATGTGTATGTATTTCTATATGTATGTATGTATGTATGCATGTGTGTGTATGTATGTATGTATGTGTTGAGGTTAAAAGTTATGTGCTATTCCAATAGAAGCCTGCAACTTTCTTTTTCCTTATGCACAGAAAAGAAAGGAAGTAGGATTAAACCCCGTGGTTTCACTTCTCTCTCCCCTTCCCTCCCTCTCACCTCGGAAATAGCGAACGGGAAAGGTATTGAATGCATGGTGAATGGCTCAGGTGGGGAGGAAGTACGGGGTGAAGTGTGGGAACGCCACTGGGCTGGCAGCCAGTTTCCCCTGATTCTCTAGCCACCGCCTCTCTCTACCCTGACTAGAGTAAGGGGCTGAGTGGGGTTTTCATTTTCAATGGTGTGCAGAAAGAACTGGCTTGTAGTATTTAATCAGCAACAATGTCACTTCAAGATCAAAGAACAGGCAGGATGGAACAGATGAAAAATTTATTTCAGATGAGAGAAGTATAAAATCCATATGAATAAATTTATAGCAAGACACAGTTTTCCAAGCAATTCTTTAAACAGCTTGCTATATCGCTGCTTATCCACAATGATGCAACATTCAAAATCTTATGTTCATCACTTTAATACTCATGAGAAAGAGGTGTGGAAGAAGTGTGAAGATACCTAATAAGAACGGAATCTTTAATAGTCCCAGAAACACTGTAGTAACTAGTACAATAGAAATCATTTTTGATAGAAAACTCCAACCCAAAAGGTATTTCTAAGTTGTCAAAAGGACTGTATAGGCCATACACATTAGCATGGTTTCCTTGAAGGGAAAAATACAGTGAGTGGATTTGGTAGAATTTTGCATTGAGAGACAGGGAGGTGGAGGTTGGTAGCCGGAAGCTTTGGTCAGGAAGGGGATGGATGTCAAAGGGAAGCCTGGCATCTTTGACCCAAATCCGGATACTGTTCAGACTGCTTTGTAGCACAGGGGTGACACTTCTTATTGTCAGTGGCTATTGAGAGACCTGGGCAGCTGCATGTCCACGACTGCACCCATAAGGAGGTTTTGTCTTTTCCTCAGTTCTCTGGGTGATATTATTTTATTCCCGAATAGAGGGAAAACAATGTTTCCCCAACAGATTTAGACAAAGGACAAAGAGAATTCAGCTCTGTGATATCACTTTGTTGAATTGTTGATTCAAAGAGCGATGAATTCTCCCTGTCTCGGGAACATCCTTTAAAAGGATCCAAATCTAAAATGTTTAAAATTGCCTTAAGCCTTGTCAATTTCATAGAAACCAGTGAGTGCATTTCATTTCCTGTAGTGACCTCATAAAATAATAAAATATAGGGAGGATTTTTTTTTTTCTTTTAAGGCAATTAGTCCTTTATTTGTTTTGGGCCATGCAGTATTCAAAATTAAGATGTGAATAGAGCATTGCTATAATTTCAAAGGAATTAAATGGAAATTGCAAAAAAGGCTTTACATCTGAATTTTAGAGCTCCATGGTAAATATTTATTTTTAACTGTGAGCTGAATGAAAGTGTAATAACTAATGTGGAGGCCTTCCAAAGGTTGGAAGCTTTTCAAATACCATCCAGTTACACTCTAATATTCCTTTTCATTTAACTGTTTTTGATTTTAGTACTTTGTAAGTTTCAATAATTCTTTGGTTAGAAACAAACCTATCTGACTTTATATCCTATAATAGCTTTCTACTCCTATTAATTTGATAGCAACTTAGAGTTATTTCTGTTTATCCTATTTTCTCCCTGATTTGCACAGAACTCTGTTTCCACTGATTATTAAAAGCAACTTTTATTACCTAGAATAATTTAGGTTGCTCCTGTTTTGTTTGTTTTTAAATTGTAGACGTCTTTACCACAAGGCCCATAACAAGCTGTTGATGCTTTCTCTGTGCTGTATGGGAGATGATTGCTCTCCTTACTGATGGGGAGCCTTCATTATCCTCAGGCTGATCTGGTCAATGTTTGTGGTCATTCTTATTTTATCCTTGTGGAAGGGACTAACAGAGCTTCTAACTTGAACAAATCATAGAGCCAGAAGACTGCAGAGCCATCCTTTTCTTTCTTGTCCTTTCTTCTTCGGACAAATCTCTAATGTGGGCGTAGTCTCTGCTTCAGCTCTCCTTTCCTTGGTAATCAGTTTTGTTTGTTGAACCTGGCTGGGCCTTGAACATGGATCTGTACTCCCAGACTATGAAGTAACAGTGTTTAACTCCAGCATGGAGGGCACATGTTCTGGTTAGTGATCTCTACCAGGGAACAGAGGAGACACCTAAGACACAGCTAGCAACAACACATCTATTGCCCACTGCTGTGCCCCACCCCAGGGAGACTGTTTCTCAGTAGCTCTCACCTAAGTCAGCATCACACGGTTCCTCCTAGTTCTTCAAACAATACCATGTGGCTTTTAAAATTCCTCCCCAACCCCTGTACTTATTCAATCTTCAAGGCTTACCAGCGGTACTCCTATAATATATTCCAGACTGACTCTGTCTGTATTAGGCATTACCACTGCAGCACATCTAGACGTGAACCTTCAAATGTACCTCTTCAATTGTACTTCAGCCCTCTGAAATATTTCATTAATGAAGCAACAATCGTGATGGTTCTAAAGTGAAATTTTATCCACCTCTGCAGTGGATTCCCATTACATTGATGACAAGTCAAAATCTCTTATTCTTCATCTCCTTTTCTGAATTACCCTTATTGTTCAGATCTTAGCTTAAGTGGCTTTTCTCAGTGACACTGTCAATGACTAATTAGTGCCAAAAAGTCACTCTTATTTGCAGGGTACTAGATTAACTCATAACTTTTCATAGACATTGACTTAATCTTTTTGCTACAGTATAGATTCCATGGGGCAAGCACATTGCCCATTGTACAGACAGGAGTGATGGCTCCTATCCTCACCCAGAAGAAAAGTCATTGCTGATGTTACTGTGATAGAAGACATGTTAGCAAGAGAAAGGTGGAATAGGTTTTCCTATGATTCTAGAACTGGGGAGACCGAGGCTAGAGGATTGTGAGTTCATGGCTAGCTTGGGCAAGGTAGCAAAGCCCTATCTCAAAACGCAAACAATATAGGTTCAATGAGACAATATTGCTATTTTGGCTAGCTCCTAATGGGTGTAGCCTCTCTGTAGCTCTCTAATAGTGGGAATTTCCCCTTGGAGCCCGAGTTCTTGGTGTCCATAGGATTATGCTGTGGATCCCAGTTCCAGTTAAGGGTTCCTTGTCACTAAGCGGATCTCTTAGCCAATCATTAAGCCGTTGATTACCCTCCTCAGTTTAGTGCCAGTATTGCACAGATGAGCATTTCTTGACTTGCTGGTCTCTTCCATACAGCTGTGTGTTCAGCATTCTTGTGACAAGTATGTTGAAGTCACTCTCTGATGGAGATTCTGTTTGTATTTTTAGAAGGCATTGAGAGAGCTGGGGACACCTCACGTCCACCAAGACATTGGATGATGGCTGACATCCTGGCAGGAGACAAAGCACACCAAGCCTTCACACAGGACCCAAATGAAACCTATGAGAAAGTGATGAGACAAATAGGAGACCAGTCACCACAGCAAGTCTGATAACCCATGAAAGGTCAATGGAGACAGAAACGAACGATACCCAAAACAACCCAGGGTAAAGATCCAGAGATACTTAAGATCTCAACAACAAAGCAGACTCAAAACTCACCCACTATGATTCAGGGAACTGAGTGGAAGAGGGAGCAGAAAGAATGTAAGAGCCATGGTGGGGGATAATATCCAAAGACATTGTCCCCCCCCCCAGCAACAACACACAAAGGGGGAAGAAAAAAAGAGAGAGAAAGAAAGTCTGGCTCCCTCTGGTGCAGTTCATACCCCCTACCCTATGGACAGATCCAGTATGCACACTGAGGAAGGACCCCAGTAGGTAGGGGACAGAGAGGAGAGAAATGGGGACACATTCACAAGATTTTCTCATACAATGTATATGCTTATCATAATAAAGATATTTCTTAAAAACCCAAACACACAGCAAGAACAAAATAAAAATAAAACAAATATGTGACATAGGAGACTTGAGAAATGAAGACCTAGGATTGAAGAGATGGCTCAGTGGTTAAAGGTCCTTGTATGCAAAGCAGACAGCCCGGGGTTCGATTCCCCAGTACCCATGTAAAAGTGGCACACGTGTCTGAATTCTGTTTGCAGTGGCAGGAGGTCCTTGTGCATTCATAATCTCTCTCTCTCTCTCTCTGTCTTCCTCTCTCAAATAAATTAAGTGAATAAATAACATTGAAAATAAAATAAAGATCTGAAGACCCAGAGGAGATATCTCCTTTGTGTACAGATGTAGTGAAGCACGGACAGCTGTGCACACATGTGATTGGACATAAGGATGGCAAAGGGTGAGGCGGCAGTCCCAGAAGGCCCTGTGTTGGGATTCTCTTTTAGTCTCCTTCAATGTTCATCCTCTGAGGAATGGACCAGACCGGTCACCTGTGCAATGACCCTTTTCTAGAGAGATGGGGAGACTGATCCTTGTTGGGCTATGACTCACCTGAAAGAAACAAGCTCTTTTCTTTCTGACTTTCTTAGGGAGAAAGAGGGGCAGGAAATGAAAGCAGAAAAAAGCCAGAAAGACCTTACTTCAGAGGCTTTTGTTAGAGTGCTTTGCAAGCTGATGACGTCCCGTGCTCTGGGGAACAATGGCCTGAATGCAGCATTCATGATTACAAGTTCTAATTGTTTTCACACTGAGGTTTAAGCTTTTAGTAGGAAAGTTTCACCTTGGCAGGAAACAAGAAGTTGATATTGAGAATAGACATATTTATCCACAGAACCGCTCTCAACTCAGTAACAACATATTCCTTCAGTATAAAGTGGTGCAAGTGTCTGCTGTTCCTTTGCAGCAGAAAGAAGCATGAAAATCAGTAAATGATAATTCCAAAAAAATTACCTGAGCCAACTGAAGGTATTGCTTTTAGCCTGATGATTCTTTGTGTATACTCCTTGAAAAGCAATGCTTAGGAGTTGTAGGCAGGCTGGAGGGGTGGCTCAGAGGTTAAAGGCACTTACACGCAATCCCCAGAACCCATGTAAATCCAGATGTCTAAAGTGGCGTCCTGTGTCCAAGGTCATTTGCAGTGGCAGGAGGCCCTGGTGCACCCATACTTTCTCTCTCTCTTTTTGCAAATAAATGAATAAAACTATTTACAAGTTCCAAACTTCTTAAAAAGGCAACCTAGAGTGAATAATTGTCAATCATTCCCCTTTGGCTAATTCTGGAAATATTTTAGTTTTGAATAAGTATTTTATATTGGAAAGTACGTGTATACGTACACAGTATTCTTCAGAAAACATTACGTAGGAAACAAAGCAGCAGCAAGGCTGGTGCTCAGGAAGGTCACAAAGCTCTCCACAAATATAGTCTGCATGTAATTTAGTTTTTTGTGGTATCTGATTAGACACTCTGGGATGTCACTCTTTTAGGAACCAAACATCTCTTCAGTCATACTATCTTCTTCATCCACACTTTGCTCTAGATACACCAATTGGACGTTAAGGGGCATCTTTGTTCAGTGATACCAAGTACTCCTTGGTTGGGTAGAAAGAACTTGGAGATGACAGCCCAGAAAGCTCTAACTCTTTAATGATGTCAAGGAGAAACATATGTTTGAGGGGAGATTTGTCTCCATTTAAATAAAGTTTAGTCCTTTGCAATAAGTGTATAAAATAAGTTCCCCTTCCATTGTCATCAATTTGCTTTCATTCTTTTATTTTTCACTGAATCTCATTTCTTATAAGGGATGTAGTATTCATTTTATAAGTTTTATTTAAATAAATAACCAGTATAAAAATACATTTAGTGTGTGGTGATAGAAACTGTTTCGTCTATTTCATTGCCTTCTAGTGGCATTTAATGAGTTAAATGTGATTTTGATGGCTTAGATGGGTTTTCAAAAGAATTGATCCTGTACTGAAAGTTTACATCTCTCCAAATGTTGACTACTAGAGTCAAAAAAATCCCTAATATTTAGTAAAAGTCAGGATTGTCTTCTTTAGATAATTCTCTGTATGTACTTGGTTTTGTTATTATCTAGGTATTAAGGATTTTTGACTAAACTTTGGAATAAGCAGGGGACATGAGACAGAGACCACTGGACTAAGAGAGAGAGAGAGCCAACTGAAACATGGCTCTCCAATCAGGTGGCAGAGAAATGCAGATGTTAATGTTATTAACAAATCCCTAACTAATCAGGTGGCAGAGTTTGCTGTGTTATCTTTATCCACATACTTTGATGAAATGCCACAGTGTTCTTACTGAACACAAGTAAAATTTACTTTGATTTTAGCCATGGATAAAGAGTCAGATTTGAATTAAAATAAGCACTTTGTGAAAATCAAAGTCACTTTAGGAATCTATCATCTTAGAAATAATTTTTTGATTTCATAAAACTCAGCCTATTTAAGTTAATTTGATTTCATACTGAAAGCCTATCAAATTTTATCTCGGTACTTAGTCAATGCTAAAATAGTATGAAAACAACCCTGCCTTTACTTCAGTAGTATTGTTAAATACTCTGAGCACATCCTATTAGGAAGCAGGAAGCTCCGGAAATTCAAAAGAATGGTTTGTTTCCTCAAGATCGAAGGTCACTGGGTTATTAATTTTGTTGTGCGTATAGCCTGACATTAGAGAGAATATAAAATTTCAACCTCTCACCCAATTTGTTCACCAAGAAAAGATAATGTTTCAGCAAGTAAAATGTTAAAACATTTGTTCACATTTTCCCAAACCTACTGGCTCTTTAGTTGAATTCTCAGTCACCGCATGTACATTGCCAGGTTATAGCCTAGCTCCTAACCCACTTCTCTGATTGGCAGTTTTTGTCAATTTGACAATTATTGTTGTCACTGCTCTCTGCTTATCTCTGCCCTGTCCGTTTTCCCCCACCTCCATATGACTTTGCACCACCGTTTGAATTCATGTTACAGTTTCCTATTTCTCGGTATCTTCACGAGAGAGAGGCCAAATTTAGGAATTTTAGCTTCTGACTCCTTAAAATACGGGGCTCTAAAATTTGTTAATATAAATTCTAAAATTGTGGCATATCCATTTGGAGCAAATACATTAAGATTTTTTTCTGCTTTAAATTTACTTTTACAAGACTGAAATTCACACATTTCCATTTAGGTTGCATTTATGAATGGTATATATTAGATATCAGGCGCCATAGCATGCATTGGGAATATGTTAATAAATATACTTGTTTTACATTCTTGTTTGTGTGAAGAGACGATTAAACAAATAAATGAGTTAAACAGTTACAGCTTATGCCCAGGGCTGTGAAAGGAAGGAAACAAGCAAATTAATAATAGATTATTGGCAGGCAGAGGACTATTTTTCTACTGCTTAATTTTGTGGACAAGGATATTGAAGCAGAGAAGAGTTGGCCACATGTTGATGACCTCTGGTCACCAGGACATCGGGGCTAAGGCCGTGCGTGTCGCTCCACCTGCTGTCACCAAAGAAAATTCATGGAACAGTTTTTAGTGAATAATGGGAACTGAATATTTGATCTGGGAAACTTAGGCTAAAACATTCCCTAAAATGTTTAATTTATTATAGGAATTCCATCATCTGTGTTGTTTGCTCATAATGAGGATCTATGTGAAGAAAACAGTAGACCTACAGAAACAAGCATGTAATAAGAGCTTGGCATATTGTAGAATTACCTTCACAAAACAATGGCAAATGGAAAAAGGAGAAAGTATTCCATGAATGACACTGGGACAACTCATTATCCACGAGGGGAAAAATTACTAGACAGTAACTTCTACCTGGTACTACATGCAAAAATAAATCCTTAAAGGAAAAACGTGAATATAAATGTAAACTTTCAAGAAAAAAATACAAAAACACTTTATGATGGTAGGGTAGTAAAAGATTCTTAAGTTAGAAAAATCACAAATGATAAAGGGAAATAGTGATAACATGACTCAAAAAAAATCAAATTGCAGACTGGAAGAAAATATAACATATAAAAGTGAATGAAGACATGGAATCTGAAACTGAAAAGGAACAAAAGTAGAGAAAAGTAAATGTCACTGTAAAATATATTCTGATGAGTCAGTTTGGAAATAAAACCAGATAGTGTGAATTAAGATTGCAAAGACCATGGACTCACGAGGATTCCTCATGCTCACCACCTGAGTGAGTTCTACAGCCCTGGTAGAGAAGCATTTCTGAAGGCCTCGTAGCTTAACTGAGCAGCAACAATGACAGCAAACACACACACACACACACACACACACACACACACACACACACACACACCCTTCTACCGCAGGATAAAGATAAAAGGAAACCATGTACAGAGCCAATCAATGTCCAGTGTTTGACACATCAATTTAGAGAGATTCTGCAGAGGTCTGGAAGCAAAAACTATCCCTCAGAGCTTTTATTTTGTACCAAAGAAACCTCTCCCCCACTGCCCACTCCTACATTAGTTACTCATTGTGTATAAAGCAGTGGTGATGAAAGGAGAGTTGATCATTAATGTGGTTGCATATTTATATGTGAATGTTTTTATACAGTATTGAGTTTAATAATGGACTACTACAAACAAATTCCATTAATAAAAAAATTGATGATTATATGATGAGGTATTTAGAAAGTGAACAACCAGATTACAGATGTCAATATGAATTAATTTTAAAACACCTTGAAGAGAATAGTTGTTTTTCAAATCTGTATTCAGATCTAAGAACTTTCCTCCTTACCATTATTTTCCTTAGTCCACTGCCAACCTGTTTATGCAAACATTAGTCTATGCTATAGTAGGTGCGAACTGTTAAAAGAATATCCATTTTATTTTCTAGAAAAATGGTTTTATGTTATTCCAATTCAAGACCCCTAGGTACTAATATAATCAAGAGATTCATGGAAAACACTTTTTTAAGGGAATGGATTTTTTTTTAATTTGGAGTATTGTCTTGATATCTTCGGGGATCCCTGGAGTCAATAGTCAGGAAGGAGTTGAGAGCAGTGGGGTGAGGGGTGTATGATAAGGAGGAGGAAACCACCCATAGTTAACTAGGAATCCAGAGAGCAAAAAGAACCTATTTTTCTAGCCTGTCCTGCATCCACTATTTCCCAGAGGCGGGCATTTAGCCTTTGGAGAGGAAGGCAAGACAGCATTCAGTATAGGCTTTATCCCGTTGGTCTGTGTCATTGCTCCTGCTTCCTACTTTAACATTTGGGTCCATTGAAATAGGATTCCATTCTTCAATTCCTTGTCCCTGCCTTAGACAGGAATTGCCTATGTAGAGACCTTAAAATAAATAAATAAATAAAAGTAAGCTTGGAGGCATTTGGAGGGACCAGTATGATGGGGCTGACTAGCTGGTTTTTGGACCTGCAGAGCCCACATCTAAAGTGCTGGAGTCTCTCCTGGGGAGGCAGCTTTCATCAAGGTGAAGTTAAAATGGAAGGAAGGAGGAACAGCAGTGCAGGGTTCAGAGCAGCCACGGTGGCTGGTCAGCAGAGGGCCAGTGAGGACACAGGCCTTTCTGTGGAGCATCGGCTGCTGGCTGGGTCACTGGGATCCCTATGGCCTTCTCAACTCAAAAGAGCAGGTCCTGGGCTGGAGTGACCCTTGACTGGACACTTCATGTCCCAGAAGGGTGGAAGAGAAGCTCCAGGTGTACCATGTGCCTCTGGACTGGGGCACCGCCATTCATGAAAAAGGTGCCTCATACCAAGGTGAGGTTTTTGAGTGAAAGGTAGCCATTTACCTCCTGCCTGGCTAAAGTTAGAGGAGGGGCAGGGCTTGCAGGGCACCTGCTGACCATGGAAGTTTCCAGGTTGGGTGTCCCAGGACAAGGAATGGTAGAAGACACTCCTTGAGGTAATGGTTTAGTAAAAAAGAGAAAAGCACTCCGGGAAAGGGCTTGGGATTGTGAGCCAGGAAAAGACACACCCGAAGCAGGAACCTCCGGAGCCTTTCAGGGTTACTTATATAACATCTCCTTGTTGGCTTTTGTATAGTACAGGCTTTGTGTTTTATTTCACGCATGCTTCCTTTGTTCCAGTATTGGTTTGGCCTCCAGTCTTCCCATGGTCATCACCTCTGTTAATATTTCAATCATGGTGTAGTCTTTTAAAGACCTTATTCTGACCCAATATAACTCCACACAGATATTGACAAGAGAAGGAGAAGCCAATGTCACAGATATTATACAACTGGGTAAAATTCACCTTTTTAAAAAAGACACCAGAAAGCATTTTGGTACAAGGCAGCATGAACGAACATATTAACCAGGAGGCTACAGTTCCTTGGTATTTGAATTACTCCAAGTTCAAAACGTTAAGTACAGAACAGGAAGTCATACACAGCCATACAGCAAATGGCCAAGTTATTGACAAATATACTTTTAAAATTCTTTGAATTCTATGTATTTTAAAGAGCTAAAGATGTAATTTTGTGACTCATTTTTATCACACCACAAAGTACTAGGGGAAGACAGGACTTGCTTGGATAAAATTCTAAAACATTTCACTTTGAGCCCAAATTATCTTTGAAGCGGTGCACTTGTGTGGAATGTGACTGACTGAACCGACTGTGGGCCATTTAAGACTTCACAAAATATTTAGTTCTTAGCATTACTTGAGACATAAGATTTTTCTATTTCTCATGAAGAGGAGCAAGGTAGATGGTATGTTAGGAAATAATTTCTACAAGGTCTCAGGTCACAAAGCTGCCTGGAAGGCATAACCCATCTCATTTGGAAAGCACAGTTTAGGAAAACAGGCTCTGAGACATTTTAGCGTTCTTGCTATAGGCTCTTGATTTCCACTTGAAGAGAGGGGAGAAGAAAGGCAGAAGCCTTCACGATGCGATGCTACCCAGATCCAAGTACCTGACTCCTTAATGTAAACCAGCAGGAGTACAAGACAGTCCCTGGCCACATCTCATGGAAAGGAAGCCATCAACCCTGTGATGAGCTGAATCCTGATTATGGGATTCATGTTGAACAAGGCTCCAGAACCCCAGGACGAGAGAAATCAATGCAAGCTTCACTGCAGGCAGAGGCAGAAGCTGATATTAGGACTTCGCGAAGTCCGTTTTGCATGAAAACCCACCCAGAGAGAATATTGAGAATGCAGACACAACGCTGGCCCTTAGCATAATTAATGCAGCAAACCTGACCCTGGGCAATGAGAGGACTGGATATCAGTGTTCAAAAATTTACTGTAGGTGATTCTGATAAGCACAGGAAAGTTCATTAAACATTGAGTTTGTTCACCAGAGCGCTTGCATGTTGGGTCAGTACAGTTTGTTTCTAAGTAGTAAGCATGGTAAGTGGTACCATTAACAATGGATTTACCGGTGAGATACAGTCTCCGGGGATGCTGAGACAAGTCTAAGATTTTACATGAGGGTTTTCACAAATAAGACAAGTAAGAATCAACCTACATGTTGGTTTCAATGACTCACATTGCTTGCAAGGCGTGAGCATAACCTGAGCTGGACTCCATGAATCCTCTGTGTCTTCTTCATCTCCTTGAGAGAGCCTCTCACTAAACCCGGAGCTTTTTTCTTTGGGGGAGGATAGACTGGATGATCAGCCAGCCCCCAAAGATCCTCCTGTCTCCACCCCCTTCATTATTTCTGGGGCTACAGGAATCAACAGCCATGCCCAGCTTTTCCTATGAGTGCTGGGATTGTACTCACATGCTAATCCTTGCATTGCAAAAGCTCGTTCCCCACTGAAACATCTCCCAGCTCTCTAGACGCCTTGTAATAGACTAGTATGTTGACATCAGAATTTGACCTTTTCATTAAAGGTATGATCTATTCTCATCACAATATTATCAAGTCTGCTCCATATTTCACAGATTAGAGAGTTTTGTGAGCAAAATGTTCTAGAATTTGTCAGGCTAGCAATCTTTCAAAGACACAGCTTCTTATTAGCCCTAAAGATCTGTGTACTTTGTGACAGGAAAAAAAAAGATCTGGTTTAGTTTCTAGGGGAGAGGCAAAGTTGGGCAAAGAGAAAGGAATATAAAGGCTCTGGGAACGAGAATCAACAAACCAAGAGATTAATGTAATCTACAGGCTATGTGCAGAGTTAATGTCCGTGTGGGTATGTGGCATTGAATTAACCGGGGTACCCTGGCATTTCAGGGTTCTGAGTCTTTTACATCCATGACACAGGATTCCCAAGACAAGGATGCCTTGTGTTCTCAAACGTTTCTTTGACAAGATACTTTTATAATATCTAATGGAAAAGAACTCTAATATAAGGTTTTATCATGAGATAGCAAATATTTTCCCAATCAGATAGATGAAATTATTAGTATTATATGAATTAATTCCACTGATTGCCAGGCACATCTGTTCTGAGAAGGTCAGGCTATGTTCAAGTAATTTTGCTTTTATGTGAGTCATGGCAGTGGGTGTTGAACTGGTGAGTGTGAGGTCATTTTACAGGTATATGGGAGGCGCCTGCAGGTGGTCTCATTTCCCTGGGGGGAGGAGTTCCTCCAATGGTACAACTTCAAATATTCTGCTGGTGAGTTTCCTCAGATTGCTGATGTCACTGTTGGATAGTTGGCCATGGTTTCCAGAGAACTTTCTTCTACAGCAAACCGACTCACGTTCCTTTCTCCTTCCTGCCTTGTGGCTTGTCGTCCTGGTTTCTAGCTGTGAGCTTGTAGTTCCCTTCTTGCTGCTGACACAAAGCACCTGACCAAAAGGGAGAGATTTATTTATTTTGCCTTGTAGCCCCAAAGGTAAGCTCCATGTGACAGGGCCAAGATGGTGTGAGCAGAGGCCGGATTCACCCTTTACCACAGCAGGTGGAAACAGCAGAGAGAGAGTGAGCTGACCTCAGGCTGGTTATAACACCCCAACAACACCCCTCCTCCAGCAAGGCTCCACCTCCCAAAGCCATCAGCTGGGAACCAAGCATTCAAAGCTCATGAGTTTATGAGGGACACCTAATTCAAACCACCACAGAGCTGGAGCAGTTGAGGAATAGTTCCCCGGCCCCCTCTGCTCTTCATCTATGAATGCTATCAATGATGTCTTTGTCACCATGAATGGAAGATTGAGAAATGCACTGAGGAGTGTTCAGCCAGACTCTCATTTATCTTGGTAGCCTTTTCCACTATAATATCTTTTGCAGGGAAGGATCCCAAGCCATAGAGAGAAGGTGGCATGAACTTGATATCCTCTCCTACCAGTTACAGGGAGCTTCCTGTGGCAGAGGAAGCTGTGCAGGAAGGAGGGGATGTGAATTTCTCAGACAGGCTTTCATGGCTCAGCTCAGAAGCTTGCAAAACAAAGCCCACTGGAGAGGGAGGTCACAGCATTCCACTGAGAGATGTTGAAGCTGGTAGTCTGGAAGGCTAATCTGTGAACACGAAGTTATTTATTTTGGTTGTATTTCAGAATGAAGGGCTACTTCATGGTTATTTGTTCAAAAGGTGCACTGGAAATGCTTTGTTTTAGAGAAGGAGCCTGTGCCTGCCTGATAGATCAGAGACAGAAGGACAGGCCAGTAGGATTCCTTCCCTTTGTAACTTCTGTTTGGGTAAAGGCATCAGTAGAAACATACGCATGAGTCATGCAAATCCCAAGATCATGCTGAGATCTGACGGCATTACATGTGACTTAGACAATACTCTAAGACCGGCGTTGGCACACTACAGACATGAAGTTGAACAGCACGTCACAGACTTCAACCTGCTGAGTGTAGGCTGAGCTGGCGAGCCTTGTCTGGACAACCAGAAAATGCTGTGACCGCAGGGAGCATTGGGTCCATCTGCTGCCTCTACTAGTTTAGTGACACGGGTGAATGCGTATGACATTTAGCTGCCTCAACAGCCAACCCTTCCTGCTTCTTGTCAGATCCAGGCAGTTCAATGTCAAGGGACAGCTTGCACCTGCATCAGAACCTCAGAACCAATGCATCTTACAATGCTTGGGTTTCTTCTCAGGGCTGGAAGGAAGCAGTGGCCTTCTAGAGCCATTTCCTAGAAAAAACAACAGTTCTGCTGAAAGAGCAGCTCAAGACTTTATTTCCTGTATTTTGGAGCTTTATAATGAAGTATTTATTACAGAATTGTATGAGTTCCTTTTTAAAGTGGCTGTGACAAAATACCCAACAAGAGCAACTTAAGGAGAGAGAGAGGGCTAGATCTCTGCTCATGGTCCAGGGCACCATGTGCTGTGGTGGGGATTGATGGTGGCAGAAGCGTGTGGCATCCTGGCAAACTGTGTCTGCATTCAGGAAGGAGAGAGAGAGAGAGAGAGAGAGAGAGAGAGAGAGAGAGAGAGAGAGAGAGAGAGAGAGAGAGAGAGAGAGAGAGAGAGAGAGAGAGAGGAGTGTGGGTGTGC
>PVHP010021698.1:0-29327 GCA_004024765.1 Zapus hudsonius | reverse complement strand
CATTTATTCTCAGAGTATCAGATGAGAATTTATTACAAACTAGAGCCCAGTGATAAGCCAAGAGGAGGCTTTTCTTACAGTTGCAGAGTTTATATTGGTATTGCTCTTTTGAATCTGTGCTGGGAGAAATGCTGAGGGATTCAGGACTACTGGCGTAGGAAAATGTGGCAGGAAGAGATGATCTTGAAGTTCCTGTCCTATTTTTTCTCCACACTTCATTTGTCCTTCCTCTGTTTTATTGTTGGGGTAACTTAGAAGAATTCAGCTGTATTAAAGGTATCATTCCTACCTAAATTAGGTTAAAATTCACAGCTAGTTAAAACTGTTCCCAAAGTCCCGCTTTCCCCAATTATTTCAACTTTTTACCATTTGTTCAATAAATATTAGGTGTCAGGGACAATAGTGAATTCTACAGTGGATTACAAAACCTAGTCATTGTATTCAGCTGTCCTTGGTGGTGATTGTCCTTTCTGATCAAGGAGGAGGAATAGGGATTCTCTATCCCCAGGAAAAGCTGACTTTGTGGGTAGAATGGGGAGCTATGTTATGAGTTATTTGATTTAAAAGATTTCAGCTGGAGCGTATCTCTCCTCAGGTACCTTCTGTTTTATTTAAAGTTAGCAATTCATTTTCTCCCTTGTTTTTAAAAAAATTCTTGAAACACACCTAATAAATGAAAATTTCTTCATTTTTATACCTTCCTAGGTGTAAATTGCACTTGCTTTATGTATTTCAATCTTGTGACTATTGTATAGTTCAGCCAACTGATTTCAGGTAATTATCAGGAGCTTGATAACTAGAATTAAGTGAAGAAAAGGCAGGAAAAATGGTTCAAAGCAGGAAGTTCACTGTATTCAGATTCTAGTGCGTTAGAAAAGGCAGCCTTGAACTTTCAGGAAGTTAGGATACAGGAGTCAAAAACATATGTAATTCTAGTTTCATTTCTGGCCAGTGCTAAATTTAGGTGCTTCAGTGTGCAGCCGGAGATCATATTTTCGTTGGTAAAAGATAATAAATTATCTCCTAATTCTATATTTGTATCAATTTTCAGTATATTTTAAAATCATTGTCATCATCATTATCATTATTTTGAGACAGGGTCTCACTTGATAGCCCAGGGTGGCAATGAACTTAAGATCCTCTTACCTCAGCCTCCAAGTGCTGGGATTACAGGTGTACACCACCATCCTCAGTACCGTATAATTTTTTAGGTATGGTTATGAACTGTATCTATCCTGATAATCTTGCCTTTTATCTTGTAGGAGAAAAATAATAAACACAGGACAGTAATGATTTATGAGTAATCTCTTTATATTTGCTACTTAAAATTTAGTATAGGATAAAAAATTCTCCCAAGATAAAATTCATTTATTTATCAGTGTATGATGTCTGTAGGGCAAACATGTCATATTTTAATGCTTTTTAGTTAGCCATAGATAAAAATGAAATATTGTACAATTTGAAATGAATGAAGTACATAGAAGCATGTTAAATTTGAACTTACTAAATATGGGTTTAAGGCAAAAATTTCCATTATTAAAAATATTTAATATCTCGTAAGCCTTTTGATACGCTCCCAAATCACTCTAAATATTAAGAAACACAATTTGATGTGCATATCTCATTAATGTGATTTGATAAATGGCTTGTTTGTAATTGGAGTGATGTAATACTATAGATACTTTTTTTTTCAAGACTAGACAAAGTTGACTCATTGATTTCTATTTGCTGTTGCATCATCCGCCTCTACTTAGAGGCCTCAGTAGGACAAACATATTTAACATGCTAGGTAAAAATAGACATGACATTTGTTTTGAAAGTCAGAGTTATGTGCATCTATCTGAAAATGGAATGTGATAAGTGTGAGACATAACTATGATGTATGACTTAAATCTAAACATGCTTCTGAGATGTACGGTTCTTTTTTTTATTGTCCATAATGAGTTACAACATTCAGTGGGCAAACAATGAGTTGTTATCCCCAATTCCCGGCTGCCCCCCCCCAAACCGCTGGATAACCTCCTCCATGGGTCGTCTGGATCAGTCCTTGTGACAGGGGACCATGGATAGCCTAGTATTCAGCCGGGTTCTCCTGGCCATGCCTCTGGATAATCTCCCCCACCATGGCTCTCACAGTCTTTCCGCCCCCTCTTCCCCACAGTTCCCTGAGTCGTGGTGGATGAGTATTAAGGCTGCTTTAAGGTTGTGAGCTTAGGGGTCTTTGTGTTGAAAATTGTTGGTTTCTGTCTCACTGGTTTATCCTGTGTTGATTGAATGGCTGTGGCTGTGGGGCCCTTGTTCATCCTGGATGTCCGGTTCTTTTCATTACACTATCTTAGATTTTTCTTCTTTAGTTAAATTTTAAAAATTTGTGTGGCCATTTTTTAATAAGATCCTAAATCAGCAGACTTCTTGATATTGATTCTTTTTATTCAAAGTTTCTCACTTTGTCCTCTACTCTTTATTAAACATATGGTAATCACATGACTCTATATTAATCATCATGATAAATTGCAACCCATATCTTCAGCTTGAATACATTGTTTCAGCATACATGACATGTGCATCCTTCCTTTATTACTATCACTACATTACAACAGACTGTAAATCACCCCATTCATCTTGGCTCACTCATGTCCCAACCCTCTTTCCAGTCCCATTGAAGTCCTGCCTCTTAGCTGAAGTTTCCTTTGATGTATCTGTTGTGTGGTACCTCTACTGCATGTTCAATTCTTAGCATCTTGTTTGTATTACACATCTGCTACTAATCAATAGCCATTTCCTGGGTGCTTACTCAGTTGAAACATTTTACTTAGAGCACAGTTTTCATAATCATCAAATTTCATAAAAACATATTATACTTTTCCTTATTTTGTAGGCAAGAAAACTTTTCAGGAAATGTAAATGAAGGCCACCAGGAAAAATATAAGAAACTAGATTTAAATGAAACTTTTAAAAAGTCTACTAATGAATAAATACTGCTTTACATTCACACGTAACATATCATCCACTTTAATTTTTGGTTAGGACACCAAAAATGGCCTTAATTGTAATACCTCCCATATATATGTATATATATATACATTATTCAATCTATATGCAAATATAGACACTTTTATGTATGATATATACATATCACTACACTTTGTTCTTGCTCAGTCTCTCTTTTCCATCTCCTTCTAGCTAGTCTCTTCCTCCCCGTTCACCTTTCATGACACATAGATCCCATTATCTGCTGTTTCCCTTCTTTCCCTTTAGCTCTCTTCTTCCCCTATCCTAGCCTCTTGTCTGCTTTCATGCCACGTGTATGTATATACAATCTAGATTCTTCATAGGAGAGAAAACATGTGATGAAATATTTTTTGTTTGGCTTATTTTGCTTTTACATAATGTTCTTCAGATTCATCCATTTCTCTGTAAATGTCACAATTTTATTCTTTACAGTTGAATAAAAATCCATTGTCTATATTTACCCATTTTTATTATCCATTCATCTGTTGATGGGCATGTAGGTTGCTTCCATATCTCGACTACTGTAGATAGTGCACCAATAAACATGGATAGGTATGTTGACTTCGAGTCCTCTGGGCATGTGCATATGGTACATCTGAGTCATATGGCAGTTCTATTTTTCAGATATTTTTTGAGGAATTTCCATACTGATTTCCATAGTGGTGGCACCAGCTTACACTCCCACTAGCAGTGAATAGGGTTCCTCTTTCCTCATATCCCCCAGTGTGTAGAGCTACTTGTTTTCTTGACTATGGTGAGATGGAGTCTCAAAGTAGTTTCAATTTGTTTTTCCCTAAAGGATCAAAATGTTGAATTATTTTTCAAACTACTTAGGCCATTTCTATTTCTTCCTTTTGTATTTTTCTGTGAGGCCACCCAGGCACAGAAAGACAAACATCTTATGTATTTTCTCATTTGCGGTTCCTAACTGGGACCTATTGGAGATGAGTGTGAAAGGTAGTAACTATCAGGAATGTGGGCATAAAGCTAGAGTGAGACTAGGAGACAGCAGAAATAGGCAGAGAGGAGAGGAGGAGATACTTGGGAAAGGCAGGAGATAGGAAGGGTAGGGAGGGCATTCCACAAAAGTTAAGACAACATGAGCTGGTCTGTGAAACCCTCATTCTGGCTACAAGAATTCTTGTTACAAGATAAAATGACCAATAAAGGGTTAAGGGGAACAGTCCAGACAGAAGGTGGAAAAAAGCTTGGGCTCTGGATGGCCAATCCCAGGCCCAGAATTGGGTTACTCTCCACAGTGAGTTGTTGACCAGGGAGGCCCATGAGGTCCCCAAAATAATGTTGGCAATTGACAATATACTTGTTTACTTGCTAGAGCTAAAAGATAAGACCCTATTGCTGAAGATATCACAGGCTGTGGTAACAGGACTTCAGGAAAGCACCATGGGAGCTGCTGGGGGACATTAGTCAACAACTGTGTGAATAAGCAGACTTGAAATCAACCAGACTGATAAGAAGTACATGTGCAGTAGTGGCACACAACCTCTGCAGCTAACCAACTGTTCTCTGATTGGACGTAAAGCCCACTCAGTGGAAGAGAAATTATATCTGGTACTGGGAACCAAGTCAGAATCCCATAGTCAGGAAACTCATGGACTTCACATAGAAGTCCACACTGCTCCCTGGAGATGTCAAGTCGGTTTACACACCAAAAAAGAAAAAATCTCTCAAGTAACTATGAATGTCCCCTTACCCCAAGCGGCTCTCACTCTTGCTTGGAGAATGTTTTATTTTGTTGATGGAAGAGAAAACAGAAGAGATCCATCAAAACGATAGTTGGCTTCCTACCACTAGCTATGCTCCCTCCATCACATCTGCAAGGACCCAGGAAAAATTATGGTACTCAAGTTTTGTTCTCACTGACAGTGTGACAACCAGTTCCAGGGCAATAGTGAAAGACACTGGTCAGTCAAAACCCATCAAAGCAGATAACCAGAGGCTCTAGGGAACCTAACACTAAATCACACAGTTAATAGACCTGCCATGGCTAGGGGAACATTGTGGAAGAGGGGCAGGAAGATTTAAGAGCCACAGAGTGGATAGGAATACCCAGAAGCATGGTACTCCATCCCCCACAGAGAATCACTAAGGTTTTCATGACCCCACTGTGAATACCAAAACCCCATTGAGAAGGGTGCCAGAGAAACGAGATCAGGGTGAGGGGATAAAAGAATATAGCCATTTTTGAAATAAAAATTAAAATAATAATAGAATAATAGAATAACAAAAAGTGGTATGGTGCCTGGGAATATGGCTCAGTCAGAATTCTGTGGATTGAATTAGGTTAGGTGTCCCAACCACTTAGATGCTGATGGAAGCTAAGTGACCTAGCAAGTTAGTCCTCAACAAGCAGTCGTTCTTAGATCTACTCCATGGATTTGCTCTCAGCTCTTTATCTATGAATTATATAAACAAAATCCTACATCAGGATCAGCCTCTGAAATCACATTTCAACCTTTAGTTGAAGTAATCCTTTTGATAGATGTTGCAAAAATGATGAACCAGAGGTTCCCCCACATACATGGTATCACTGAAAAAGCTTCTGAGAAACTTTGATCAGAAAACATATTTCACTCATTGCTTTCTCATAGTACCTGTCTTTCCTGATATATTTCACTTCCTCTAATTTAGAGGGATTTCCTGTTTTGCAAGATGCAATTTTTTCCTAAGGATAATCTTCGTGATATTTGTAACAGCAGCGTGTGTAATCTTCAGGAGATGAGCTGAGAAGTTTCAAAGTATTACATGCCCTAGGAAAGGGGAGACAATTACCTCAAAGGACTATTTTTATTATTTATTTATTTATTTGCCATTTATTTGGTTTTATTTTTCTGTGACAAGATTTTGATACGTAGACCAGACTGTCCTCAAAAATTCCAATCCTTGCCTCAGCTTTACAAGTGCTGGGATCACAGAGATGGGTGATCACACCCAGCCAGATGTTTCTTTCTAATGAACTGACTATTACATTTCCAAATTTCTGCAATGGCCAACAGACCATAGAAAGACATATCTTTAGGCTCCTTCTTAAAACCAACAGCTTCAGTCAACTGCCAGCCTTGATTCAGGGCCAATTATTTTTATTTTTTTAAAGAAATGTAATTAGGGGCTGGAGAGATGGCTCAGTGGTTAAGGCACCTGCCTACAATGCCTAACTACCTGGGTTCGATTCCCCAGTACCCACATAAAACCGGATGCACAGAGTGGCACCTGCATCTGGAGTTGCCTAGAGGCCCTCTGTCTGTCTTTCTTCTCTCCATCTGACTCTGCTTGCAAATAAATAGGTAAAAATATTTAAAAAAGAAATGTAATTAGATACTTTTAAAAAAGGTTTCTTCCCCACCTGAGAAAAATACGCTGATAGGTTTATACTTACTTTTAAAAATTGTATTTCTGGTTTATTTTTAAGTGACTATTTTTGTAAGAATGAAAGGTATGCTATGTAGCAAGCAGGAAATAAGGTGGAAATAGTAAAAGTAATTTCTGGAAACTCACAATTTAGGAAGTCTTTTCCATTGAATTGTTGAAAAGATATATTATATATATATATTCATTAGCATACAGAGTTTTAGGTGTCAGTATGGCATTCTTAAACACAATATGTTTGAGTTGAACCTCTTCCCCTCTCAACTGCCCAACATCCGCATTCCTTGAAGTATATTCCTCCCCTTTCTTCTTAAATGTCATGAGACAGAATGTTAAAGCTGTTTGGAAAAGTTACGACTACTTTGCTTAGGTCTAGTTGACTTGGGTTTACTTATAGCAAGGAATAATTAGGATTGATTATTTTATAAAACACACATGCTTTGATCCCCCCACTTTTTTGGAACCTAGTAGTCCTATAAGATTAACCAATTCTTCCCCAGTGTAACATCATTCTCTGTCTCAGCATCTTCATTCATTTTCTTATTGGGAAAAGAAACCATTTGCTATGTTATAGGAATAGTTTTCCTGGCCACAATGTACCTCATGGCTTCAGTACTACAAAGGAAAGGTGACTAGTCACCTTGTGGACTGTTGCTATGTGGTCATGAGGAACATAGTTACCTCAAGCAGATAAACTTCCCTGGGGAGTTTCTAACTCACCTGGATAATCTATTCTAGGAACTCCAGGTTTAGAAATAGCCTTAAGGTAGTTGGTACTTTCTCATCTCTTGATTGTTGCAGATAACTACACCTCACAAAAGCAGGTTCTGGGTTTTTTTTTTGGCTTTCTCAAAAGTGACTCCAGTGTTCTATTTTAAAAGTAAATCTGCCCTTACATGCCAATAATTATATTTTTGATTTTATCTACTTGTAGAATGATTCACGATGAACAGTGAGATTTAAGAATCCAAATGAAGTCCATACTTGATATTCTGGCTAAAAAATGCAGTTTTGAAGAGCTAGTAGTGAGGGGTGCTTGTGGTTAGAAGGACTATATCCAAAGCATTTGAACTATTGGTACATTTGGTACATGTTTCAGTAAGTAAAATATTTTTGGTTTAGTTAATAGCATATTACATATAGTTAAAGAAAAAATTAAATTTCTAAAAAGTTCTATTTTGGACTTAAAATCAAGTCATAAGTTAGCTAGTCTCGTGCATATTTTGTGAATACATGTTCTAAGTAATTTCAGAAGTCTATCACTTGATTGTAGTACCAATATTTATACTCAGTCTTTATATTCAGTCTTTTGTATGAAAATTCTCTTAATTTTAACATCAATTTTTGGATGTTGCAAGACAGATGATTTTTTCTGACAATCCATAGTTCAGGGGACAGCCAGTTATCAATGTAGGCATGTATATAATGTATCTTATATGGGTTCCAGAAAACATTTTTAAGCTCAAATTTAAATAGTTTCTAAGCCTACATGAGATGACCTACACTTGAATCTTGGATACAGTGATTTCTTTCAGTATGACTTTAGACACGCTCAACTGAGATTTAAGTTTTCTCATCTACAAAATGGATTTGACAGGAATAGGCATTTCCTAGGCTTGCTGTAAGGACTCAAACCTGCCACTGACTTTTGATCTTAAAGACAATATTATCAAATGATGCTGGAGTCAGCGAGGTGAGCAGGAGGATTTCTACGAGTCTGTGGCTGTCCTGGGAAACAGAGTAAATTTCAAGGCAGCAGGGCTCTAGCGGGAGGAGCCATCTTAAAACAGAACAAAACAAACAAAACTAGAGGGACATTGGGCAAGTTAGCTAATCTGTTTGAGTGTTAATATTATTCTGAAAGGATTGTGGTATACAGTATTTTATATACTTTATTAGTATAAGCTTGGTGTTATTTGATGTGTACTAAATGGCAGCTCAGAGCAAAGAATGTGATGAATAGGTGTGGAAAAAATAGTTGTAGATAATTATAAAATAATGGACTGAAAAATATATGTAGAACAATGGGAAGTATTAAAAACAAATAGAAATCTTCAGTTTTGAGTTTTGGAAACGTGCTAATGGAATAGTTTTGAAATGTGAGTTTGCAGATTATAGTTCAAGGTTGATATCCAGTTCTCATGGACATGACTGGGGGAAATGGCAGTGCATCTTTGTTAGTTAATGATGCCAGTATTATAGTTTGGTCAGATCAGGTGGCTAGATTTTTAAAGGAATGTCTTCTAAAGAAAGAAGGACATAAAAATTCAGGGAAGAAACTGCCATGTCCTTGGCTGACTGTTGAACGACATGTGTACAGATGGGCTAACTGAGAAAGCAAGCAGACACTAGAGAGAAAGCTGCCTTTGGACAGTAGAGGTGTACAGAGCCAGGCATGTGCCTGGGATGCTTTTCTTAATAAGTACATACTTTGCACAGTGCAGGTAGCCAAAAGCAAAAGTGGTGAATGTAGGATATCACCGTGAACAATCTAAAGCTGTAGAGTTGCTGGACAGCAGGGAGAAATTCTCAGAACCAGAATGCTGGAGATGCTGCCCACCATCTCCGCCTATGTCTTTGACTTCTCAGACTCTTGCAGAGCTTGGTGAGCAAGCAACTGTAAGAGACCACAGGCTGTTGTGGATCACAGGGTATCCCATTGTTTTTAGCTTAAATTCAAGCAAGTTAACTGCCTACCAGAACAAGGCTCCAATAAGTGTTGGCAGAAGCAAGACACAATTATTAGTATCTTCAATATACTACCTGTAATATTCAACTTAAAACTGCAATTTTGGGGCTGGAGAGATTGCTCAGCGGTTAAGGCACTTGCCTCCAGTGCCTAAAGCCCCGGGTTCAATTCCCCAGTACCCACATAAGCCAGACCCACAAGGTGTGCTCTCTCTTTCTCTCTCTGTATCTCTCTGCTTGAAAATGAATAAATAAAATATTTAAAAAAAGCTGCAATTTTGTAAGAATTGCAAAAGGTTAGAAAACCTGTGACCCATAATTGTAAAAACATGGATTAACTTGATAAACAAGAAACTTTTATGTAGGAAAACCTTTAAAAGTCAGTATGTTCAACTATTTAAAGGAAAATGTGTTTAGCGAAATGGTAACTTTATGAGACATGAATTTATGATTTATATTTATCTGATGAGGTTGAACATTTTTTCACATGCTTATTGGTATTTTATCTTTTGCAAACCTCATTTAATTAACTCATATAATGATGAGGTTGATTGGCTGTGTTCTTTTTAGTTTTTTGTCTTCATTGTTTATCCTGGGTATTACTCTTCTCTCGCATAAACTGGCTAAGATAAGTAGAAAGCATTTTTTGATTTTGAGGTACTGGAGATTGAACTCAGGGGTTCACACATACTAAATGAGCCCTCTGCCATAAATTCCCTAAAATGCTAGATGATCTTAACAAAAAAATGAAAGTGGAAGAATTAAAAAAGAAGTAGTGAATCTGCTGGATGTGGTGCCACTCACCTTTAATCCCAGCAGTTGGGAGGCAGAGGTAGGAGGATCTCTATGAGTTTGAGGCCAGCCTGAGACCATTTAGTGAATTCCAGATCAGCCTGGGCTAGAGCGAGACCCTACCTAAAAAAAAAAGTACTTTTTACCCATGCTAAGAATAAAACCTCAAAATCCTGAAGTCATTTTAGAACTAGTTAGGCACTTTGGTTTGTAGTTTCATTTTTACTCTGTATACACACACCAGACATTGTTTCTTTCTTAAAAGACATATACAAATAAATCCTGGGCCTGAGGGTGCTTACCTAGCATGTGGGAAGCTCTGGGTTTAACACTCCTACAATGCAAAAGGAAAGCACACACAAAAAATACACATTAAAAAAACTTGAGTGGAAGAAGTGGCAGAAAGATTGTAAGATCCATGGTGGGGGAATATCAAGAGTCATTGCCCCCCTCATCAACACCCAAAGGAGAAAAAAAAAACTGGCTACCTCTTGTGCAATTCATAGTCCTCTATCCCAAGGACAGATCCAGGATACCTACGGAGGAGGACCTCCAATGGGTTGGGGACAGGGAGGAGGGAAATGGGGGTACCATCACAAGATTTGCTCATCCAATGTATCTAATTGTTGACAATAAAGATGTTTAAAAAACCTAAACACTTTACTTTTTTATTTAAACACCACTGTGCATATCTAAGAGTGAATTCCAACCTGATATTTGTATGATGATCATACTTAACAAAATTAATACAATCTTTTCACATTGTCTAATTCTCACCCCATATTCACATTCTCTCAGGTAGTTCATATTATCTTGTATAGATGCTTTATTTTTCAAAATAAGAGCTAATTATGATTTTCACTAACTTCAGGAACTGGCCTTAATATATAATAACATTACTCTCTTTGCCCAAGTTTTAATCTAGAACATTGTTTTCCCTCTTAATCATCCAATGGTGACTGTTAAATGGTCACTAATGCAATCAGAAAGATTTTATTTATTTTTCCATCTGTTTTCATTGACTCAATTTAGAGGGTTGTTTGTTCAGTGACTTGTGTACCCAGCACTGCCCTCAAAGCTGGGTATAAAAGGGAAAATCAAGTATCTTCTTTATGGTACATCAAAAATAATTTTGAAGGAAAGCTATTGTTTTGTGATGAAAATATAAATTCTGCAAATTTCAATAAAAATACAAGCACAGATGTGCACATATCACCATATGCTTAGCCAATCACCATACACTTTCAAACACACTAGAAAGTGCTATTGCTTATTAAAACTCTGTTGTGGAGTTTATGACACACAACCATGACATTTCAACTATAGTTCTTTTCTAAGTAGCAGAAAGTGCCAGGAAGCCCAGAGATTTTCCTGTGTTCTTGGAGTCTTGCAGAACTCGATGAAAAACGTTAATAGAAGAAACTTTGTACAAGAAGAATTTTAGTTTTTTTCTTGAAGGCATTCTGATTTTATGCAAACATGTTTAAAGACATTAAAGAGTAGTCAGGAGTGCCCTAAGTGTTCATGCAACCAAGAAAAATTCCATCAAGTCTGTGTATCATAATCACAGCCCCAGGAGCTCACTATCAAGTCCATGCAAGCAGCAGCAGAATGCTCTGGCTCCTGAGGTAAGCTCATCAGCATCAATTAAGGCTCAGAAGAGGGTGTTCTCAGAACACCTGGCACTGGTCTGTTCTGGCATAAATAAGTTCTTGAATCATTTAAAGACATTTTAGTTTCAAAAAGCACATTGACAGCCTCTTCTCTTAACACACACACACACACACAGACTCATCCCTTCATCGAAGCATAACAACTGGAATGTATCATGATTCAGTCATCACAGAGGTTTGCTCTGATGTCACTCTATCACCCAGTATTAAGATTAGCAGGACAGAGTCTCTATCTTGTGGCCCATGGCCTGATCTTTTGTAGCTTGCTAACTCATATCACCATGATGCTCTGTTTGCAAGCCACTCTTCAAATTTGAGAAAGGCCTTTGTTTAAAAATATAACCATGAAAGGTTTGTTTCAAACAAATTTGTTCCTTGAATATAACTAGATAACCTGCCATAGTACAGTTGAAGGTATAATATCCGAGAAGCTTCTTTAGAATGATCTGTAAGATGGGATATGTTTACCAGTGGAGTTGATGAGGATTAAGTTTTTGTTGAATGATTTATGAATTTTTAAAGAACCTTATTTTCTAAGAATTATTTCTTTAGCTATCAAACTAGTGGTTTTCTTCTAAAATATCAAAGTACAATAGTACAATATAGTACATATAGTACAATGTATGAGTATTTTATAGAGCGCTTTTAAAGAGTCTCTGCAAACAACTTGCTGAGTTCTTTCTCTTTGCAAAACAGTACTAAAAAGTAAGAATTTTTACCATAAGCTATGTTAGAGTTACAGTATTTTAGGTAATGAAATAATTCCTATTCAGAGTTGGAAGAGAATAGACTTGTTGAAATTTAATTAAGCATCGGGAGGGTATATTGGTGCAGTAAAATATTGCATAGAGGAAAAGGATCTGCAGTTTCTTTGGTAACCCAACTGACAAAAGAATTTAAAGCAAAAGGATTACAAAACAGGACAAGGAAGCTTTTGGGGGTGGAGGACGAAGTCCATTAGCTTGCTTGTGCCATTGGTTTCTCAGTTATGTAAAAATTTCAAGACATTAAATTGTCTACCTTAAGTGCATGCAGTTATTGCATATCAATTACACATTCATAAAACTAAATAGAAATGCTGCAGCTGAAGCCTTCATGTAAAGTGCTCTTCTGTGAGCATTACTCAAATGTCCAACAGCCCTCCCTTCTGCTCTTTAGAAGTGTGCCATGTTATAGATCAGGCCAAGGGCTAGTATTAGTGCCATGATTAGGAACATGTAGAATGTCCTACTCTATGGGAAAATAAGTTCAATTTGGCTTTGGAGAAAGGACAAGGAGCTCTTCCAGCAGGTTCTGCAGATTTCCATATGTGATTTTGTGAGGAAGAGTCTTGCAGCCTGAGGGGGCAAGTAACCAGGCATAGTAGAATGAGATGAAGGAAGACAAATGGACAACAAGATTTTTAGTTAAAATAAACAGAAGGAAAGAAAAAGAAAACATATCCTCAGAGTTCCTTTGAATGACCTTGAAAACATAAGCCATGAATATTTCATTATAATATTGAATTTTACTCTTATATTTGCATCATTCATAATTCTTGATGTGAAATTTTATTCCTGTGATAAAACAAATAGAAGCAACGTTTATCATCTGTTTGCCTCTGAATATATCATTTCTTTTTTTCCCCCCCCCTTGGGAATCATCATGGGGAATCTAAAATGTCCATAAAAGTTTGGGAGAAACTTTGAATTGTGTCCATTGAGTTTGGAACTCCACAATCTGCTACATTACACTTTAAAGGAGAGTTTTCATTGTTTATCCATCTGAGCACAGTAAAAAGTGTTTCCTATCGCCGCTTGTTCAGAAACAGAAGACATCTGGCTGTAGATTGTGTCGAAATCATTAGGCTGGGGAGAAAAAGAAGAAAACCATTCATTTAATAGCTTGCCAGATGGTTGACAAAGAATGCCTTTGCTAATTTGTGGGGCAATTTTTCCCAAAACTGAGCTGTTTTTGACAACATAATGTGCAAACGAAGAGAGCTCTTCTGACAAAAATATAGGCAATACTGCAATAACTCAGTAGGTCTTGCTGCTCACAGCACTCAGTGGATTCTCCTCAGAGGATGGGGTTTCTGGATGCAGGGAGAACAGAGTACCTTGCTTTCACATTTGAAATCTTATCAAATGTACTACTAGTGAAAGTAGAGCATCAACACATTCGTGTTTTTACACTTGCCCTGTAATACACAGTGGACAGAGCTTGAGACTGAAGCTGGCTTGAATCCATCTGGTCAATCCCATCCCATTCTTGAACACCTGCTAGGGTCTGATCGCTCTCTTTGCACAAATCAGGGAGACTTGTCTCTACAAGGGAAAGGAATTTCTGTTTTGATTGTAAGGGCATACAATCCTGCCGAGAGTGCATACGTAATTTTAGAATATATCTAGGGGATGAGACTTTGGTTTCAATTTATCCTACCTGTATGAGCCCTCTCTTTTTAAACAGTTTTTTTTTCTGAGAAACTACAGAGGCAGGACGACTCTAATTCCTGATACAAATGCAGTTACTTTATGCCATTAGCCATTTCATTTCAGTTATGGTCTTGCAAATGGAAAACATAGAGCTTGATTTGCACTATTATAGAAGTCTGTGCTCTATCAACCTTAGCTTTGAGTTCTCAATGGCCCTGTAGATGCGGAAGGCAATGGGCAGGGATGTTGATTGCCATTCCAGCAGTCATTTTTGTAGCCACTTGATTCCCAGTGGAAATTGTACAGCATGGGATTATGATTTTAATAGCAATACTGTTGCAATTACCTTTGTGTTGCTGGGACAAAACACCCAACCAAAAGCAGATTATGGCAGAAAAGGGATTTATTTTGGCTTACAGCCCCAATGGGAAGCTTTATGATGGTAGGGAAAAGATGGTAGAGGAGAGGCTGGGCATCACTTCTGCCATAGCAGGTGAAAAACAGCAGCAGGAAAGTGAGCTGAACTCTAGCTAAGGATAGCTGGCTATGACACCCATACACCTGTCCCTACAATACACCTCCTCCAGCAAAGCTCCATCTCTCAAACTGTCATCACCTGGGGACCTAGCATTCAGAACACATGAGTTTATGGGGGACATCTGATTCAAACCACTGCAAATATCCACGTTTGCCAAATACTTCATCATCTCGTATTTGACATTGCCAAATTATTAGCTTAGGATGGATGAGCTTGATTTCACCCCGCTGTACTTTATAGAGATTTCAGCAGTTACTTTGGAGGCATTAAGAGAGCCTCGCTGTACCTGTATATTTGTTTAGAGGTAAAAGAGCTTTTTCTTAGGAAAAAAAATCATGCTGACACCTTGTTAATGGACATGCAAGCAACCTCTATCACCAACCAGTGATAGGAAAGAGCAGTGGAGCTCCTGAGGGTAAATTCACCCACATCAGAGTAGATGTTACTTGCCTCGGGTCTGGAGTGGAAAGGCAGCTGAAGTTCTGAGGCCGTGGAGCTCATGTAGCAAGCCCTCTCCACTGTACCAGAGTGTTTGTGCCTGAGAGCAGTGTCTGCATTAGTAAATCAGAGACCTCATCATGTTGGCAGCTAGACCCATCTTGCCAAACTTTGGAGACGATCTTTCAGAGAAGAAACATTTTTAAGCCCCTGGGAATTACAACAGCCTGAGTAAGGTGCTTGGAGCGACTGTCCCCAGACTCCAGATTTAGTGGCTGTGGCAGTAAGACGACTGTTGGTCTGATTGAGTCTTCACCTCTGTGGCATGCCCAGTATTAACAAACCGTGTCTTAGCTTCTTAGGAGCATTCAAGAGGGGGTACAGATCACCTCGCCTCACCTCATCTGAATGGCCATGGTAGCAAAAAAATGTCATTACTGGGCTCTAAGGCCACTTTGGGCTGTGGGGGGGGGCAAGGATCACTAACTTCTCCTCCTGTTTCTTTTGACCTCCTTTTAACTGACCCTCACCCTGAGTGGAGCAATGGCTGAACTTAGGAGTGGGCTCCCACGTCTAACTGAGGTAGGAGGAGCAGGCTATGGTAGACCACAAGAAGCGAGATTCTCTGAGTAGTTGGTATTTGAAGCAGAAGTTTTAGAGTCCTCATCTCTGAAGTGCATATCCCAATGTCTGCTTTCCTTCCCAGGTAAAGATAACCAGCATAAATCCTGCAACATGGACTGGGTGGAGCTTTAAGGACTGAGGAGGTGGAGTCTGGAGAAAAAATGAATCCCTCCTAATTGAGCTTATAAATATTCAGTATTTTATTTTGAGGTATCAGATATGGATAACATTGTTTCTTGAGGAGATGAAAACTAGACACTCTGGCTGTATTTCCAAACTTTATAGTTGCTATGCAAAAATTAATGGCATTATACTTATTTTCCTTTAAGAAAACCGATGCCAGACCAGTTCAAGTGACTTAACCTTTGTTAAGTTGCAAAGCTAAATTTAGAGCCAATAGTGCAGGTGTAGGCTTCAGCTGACGTTGTACTCAGCCACACACTGCTGGGATGAATCTCTAAACCAGGCACAGTTTGAGGAAGAAGTGTTTTATTGAAGCTACAGATCCAGGGGAAATTCCATAATGGCAAAAGAGGCTGGCCTCTTTTCACAAGTACAAGGAGGGAGAGGGAGAGGGAGAGGGAGAAGGAGAGGGAGAGGGAGAGGGAGAGAGAGAGAGAAAGAGAGAGAGAGAAAGAGAGAGAGAGAAACACACAGAGAGAAACATACAGAGAAACACACAGAGAGAAACAGAGAGAAACACACAGAGAGAAACACAGAGAGAAACACAGAGAAACAGAGAGAGTTACAAACATAACTGGATATATACATCTTCTATGGACTTCATGTCAAGGCTCATAGAGTAAGAACAAAAAAGATACAAACACAGTTGAACAAAGCTAATGACCTAATTATCTTCTGAGAGAAAATGTTATTTCAGATATGGTTGCAGATTTTTTTCCGAATCAGTGATAGTTTAGAAATGATTATAGAAGAATATATTTTAATTTCAGGTTCTTTTTGTGACCACATTATTGAAATAATTAAAATCTCAAAGCAAATATATGTCTCTGTACAAATAAATAAATACTACCTAGTATCAAAAGTGGATAAAAATCATTTTATTTTATTTATGTTAGTATGGATGAAATGGGAAGAATTCTACTCTGATCTCACCAGCTCAGTGAGGAGAGGGGCTGTGTCAGCCTTCCTCATAGTGTAGCCCCTTGCCTGGTACACACTCTGACACACAGTCAGCATCCCTGCTTTATCTATGTAAGCTGGCTGATTGGATCACTCAACAATAGCATTCCTTTACTTACCACATATTTTTGGTCCTTACAATATACCAGTCAGCCTCTGTTACAGATATGGAGTAAAACCAATGTAAAGCAGGACAATCAGTCAATAAACATGTAACAGTGCTGTGAAGAGGAGCGTAAGGGACAGAGAATGATACAAGGTACTATTTTGGATGAGGTGATCAGGAAAGTTCCCTTTATCAGAGAGGGAGTGAAAGGGCAGTGCAGCATCAGGGGACAACACTCCAGGCATAGGGAACAGCAAGAGTAAGAACATTTCTCAGATGAGTTAAAAGGGTCAATGTTGACATTTGGATATAAAGTGATACCCACCCCACCTCTAAAAGCTCATATGTTAAAGGCTAGACCACAGAGACCGTGCATTCAAGTATTCAAGCCTGCTCACAGCCCGAGCTGAGCAAGAGCATGTCAACTATGACTTCTAGATACTTTCTTTGAGTATGGAAAGGAGGATGCATTGGATTGCAGTCTGAATATGAATTCTGGAAAAGTTCTAAGGGTTGGTAATTTTGATGGGGTCATATTCCACCATTCTTTGGGTACTTAAGTAATCAAGAGTAGGAGAAAATAAACATACTTTATGATGTTCTTATTAAGCAAGAACTCTGATCATAATTCTTATATTTACGAGGAAATACCATGATGTATGTTTACACCAACTTGATTACAGAACTGTTGTCAGTTTTTCACATGTCATTTTGTCCCCTAAGATGGGGCAGAGGAGGCGGTGACCATGAAGTTCACTTGTAGAGAGAGGATGAGAAAGAGTATTGGTAAAAGTTAAGCACCTTCTTGAACACATTTTAAATCTTTCAGAGCAGAAGTGAAGTTCAGGGGATGACTTTTCTATTAGGCCATGGCTGGCTCAGAAAACTCAGCTGGCATGCATTGAATCCACAATGTTTATATTGAAATGTGTGTGGTTGAAAACTGACCTTTGGGGTCTTATTGGTGTGATCCAAACTTCTCATATTTGTTGGCTCCATGGAGAGATGAAATGGGTGTAAAGTGAAGTGTGCAGGTTCTGTTCTGACAACGCAGAAAGTTCCTGGGTCTTATGATGTCTGGGACCCAAATTTGATCCTGGTGTACAGTGCAGCTTCATTGGACTATGGGAGGAAGACTGCTTTATTATTTCTTCTTTCTTGAAGAAAAAAGACTTATTTAAGACAATATTTGAATACCATTGTCATTTTGTCTTCCTTGACAGGCAATGATTGCATCTTAATCTACTTTACTTTTGGGTCTGAGTAGCTCTGTAACTTTCCTTCACTGATTTGGCAAGCATTCTCTTACCATCAGGGTTTTCCATTTATTTGGTGTTTTCCAATGTAAAAAAAAAACCCAGAAAGATAAGAGAGCCTATGTGTGAGATGTGTGTGCAGCAAACAGTATCAATGGAACTTTTAAATAAATGAAAGTTTCCTAACTGGACTTGATCTACTTATAACAGATAATGGACAGGACAATTTAAAGACAGGCAAATACAGACAGGAGACAGATTTACCTTAATGAGTCAGAAGTGCTGTTTATAGATTCTTGTTTATGACTTTAGAGGCATGATAAAACCTGAGAAGAGAAACTAGCTCTTAATCACAAGTGAATATTCATGGGTCATTTGAAATTATTTTCCATTATTGATTTGAAACTCATGACAGTATTTAATTAAACAATTTATTATTATGTTATTTTACCAGTTAAACATATTAACATTTCATTCTATCACCAAAGATTAATTAAATTCTAGGAATCTGATATGATCCTTGTTTTATCTTTGTTGTAGTCTTTAATGTTAAATAAAAGAAAGTTGAAAGTGAATTCATTTATAAAAAAAGAGAATAAATAAAAGTGCAAGTCATCTTCTAAATATCTAATTGGAAATCATTACCAATATTAGATCCTTACATTTTTATTATCATGTTTAACATAAGATTAATGAGTAAAACTGAGCTATATGTGGTTTAATGTGTTTATTTTATGTGTTCTAGGTTCAAAATGTTTTTAACTCTCAGAATAAATTAGCTCCCCAAGATATTGTGTGAATTTTCTGAAAGGGCATTATCGTGAGATTTTAACAAGGCAAAATGATTTTTTCTTTATGTCACTGAATACTACATTTAAGTTTATGGATATTTAATTAGCTCTAATTAGTTATGTTAGAGTCTCTTAATTAGTGAGTGAGGAAGGTAAAAATCTAATTGTTCTACAGACTAGAAGTTGATATAGAAAGAATATAAATAAAAATTATAAATTATAAATTTGTGGATAATAAAGCTGATAATTATCAAAAGTCAAAGCATTATAGTAAGATTCAATAAATTTTATATCAAAATGGGTAAATAATAACTTCTTATAAGTCTCATTGATGTTATAAATCTCGAAAATCAACCACCAATAAAAAAATTACTAAGTTAGCCCAAGTGATGCCAAATCGATGCACTTTGACTCATAGGTGAACACACATAGATTCCATTTCCAAGAATTTTCTGGCCATTTTACACTAAAGCCTCAGGCTCTCTTTATTTTAATATTCATCCCTGAAAAAATTAGAAATGGGAAATGTAAGCAGACAAGAAAGAGAGATGACAAGGCTATACAATTCTTAAAGTCGAAAGAAATACAGAGAGGAAGTAGAACAGAAAAGGGAAAAGAACAAAGCATTCAGTGATCTTCTCTCCATCAATCCAAGAGTTCTCTGTCTGTGGCAGAGGCCTGTGGACGACTGGCTAGTGCAGTGATGACTGAGAAGGAAGCTGTGCGGGAGTCTAACCGCAGGGGCTACTTACTAAGGCTTCCATCATCCTGTATGCAAACTACCAGCAGGAGCCAACACTGAGCCTCTGAGACATTGCCATCTCCCGAGGGAGACCCACCAGCCACCTGACATCACCTGGTCTGGGTCTGTTCCATGCTGGCTGATCCAGGTTAGAAAAAGCTGCAGTTCAGGGCTTGTGATCATGGGATCCTCTGTGGGTCAGAGTGTAGGACAGGCTCCCTGAAGCCATAGCTGAAGGCAGCATTTCTAAAGGAGGGAGCATTGTCCAGGAAACATTATATTCCTTAATCTGTGAAAAGAGCCAAGAAAGAGAGATCAAAATCCCTTTTCCTTGTCAGCACCTGTGACCCATTTGGGGTCATTTATATCTCATAATTTTCAACCCTGGACTCTGAGGGGTTTAGAGCTCTTAGTCTGCAAAGCAGGGGCCCTTTTTCTAGAGAACATCACAAAAGGGTTGTTGAACTCTAGGCAGCAGCTGCTGTGTGGGCACCTCTGCTGTCTGCTTCAGTGCCCGGCCCATCTTCTTGCACTTGTCAGGGTGGAGAGTGGAGTAAAGCTCATCCCACAGAGCCAGGCAGTGTGCAAGCTTCTCTCTGTGCTATCAGTTGATCAGACTTTATTGTCTGCGTTTGTGCTCATCACAACACCCTTCTGTTTATGGTATAAACTCTGTGCTCCACTTCAAGGGCCCAATCCTTCTACCTTAAATCCTAAGTCTTCAAAAACAAAGCAAACAACCCTTATCTGTTTCTTAAGTGCTTTGCTCTCCAACTGCTATTATTTTTCAGACAAATTTTCCATGTAAAAATTTTAAATAAATTTAATTGGAAACTCAACTGGCTTATTTTTTAAATAAGTGCTATCTCTCCACCAACTCATCATTTTTTTTACTATAAATTCAACTGGCAGGCTATTTTGGAACCTCAAAGCAATCAAAAAATATTTCGGCAAGTAGACTTGATATTTACTATTACTTTATACATTTACTCATTATGAGTAGGAAGTAATGATAAATAAAAGTTGATTCTTTTCTTTATGGAGAAAAATGTTAGATACTATTTAAATTTATGAAACACAGGCTAAAAGTGTGATTTCTCATAACCTTACAACTTTAGAGAAATGTATATGAGACATTTTATTAGTATCTAGTAAGTCTTATACCATCACTTGTTTCTTTTTATTTTATTAAATTTAAGTATCATTAAATAGCATTTTTAATTTAAAGAGTTTTGTAAACTATGCTTCCATTTTTAAAAAGATGATAGGTCCATTCTATACACTTCAATATATATGTTCTATCCCTCATTTCTGTACATAGAAAAATGTGCATAGTGTAAGTCAAGACATAATTTCTATATATTAGAATTCTAAGGAATTAATGAAAATTGGGAGGCTAGAGAGACTGTTCAGTGGTTAAGGTGCTTGCCCAAAAAGTATAACCGGGGCTCGAGTCCCCAGTACACACATAAAGCCAGATAAACAATGGTGCGTGCATCTGGAGTTTGCTTGTAGCTGCTGGAGGCCCTGGTGTACCTATTCTCTCTCTCTCTTTCTCTCTCTCTCTCTTTCCTGTCTAGCTTTCTCTGCTTACAAACAAATAAATAAATGAAATGAAAAAAAATTAAAATCCTTTAAAAAAAGAAACATATTTTCATATATAATATGAAATTTTGTTTGATTACTTATAATAAATATGTGCAGCTTTTATTGAAATGTTATTTAATCCTATCAAAAATTGAACTAAAGGAAAAAAGATATATTAAAATAATATGTCTGTTCAGAATATATCAAAAGATATATTAGAATATGTGTGTTCTCATTAGGTGATGGAAACTCAAGCCAACAATAGTGGCATCTTACTAATAAGGAACACACACACACATCAAATTTAGTTCCTTAGAATCTTTGTTTTTATTAAGCAAGAATTTGATCATATTTGCTAAAAATATATGAACACATGCATTTTTAACACAAGTGATTCATTTTACTCAATTAACCTAATGTGTTTGTGTTTTAATTAAACTCTTGAGATGTAGTCTACAATCTCTCTTAATGACTGACTCAACTTGATAGGGTGTTAGTGTATGTATTGCTAAATATACTCACAATGACCACATGTCTTTCGTTTAAGAATACTGAATCTGTTAACTGCTTTTGCAGTTACTGATGAACAGAATGGCAGTGAAATCGGTTTTGTAACTACAAAGTCTGAAAGAATGAATCAATGATATGTGATGCATTCATGTCTTAAAGATATTCTCTGAGCAAAAGTCAGTCAAAAGTCCATCCTTAGCAGTAAAAAGTGGGGCTAATGAATAAAAAGAAAGAAAATGGTACTGGGCAGGTGGAACAACTGTCTAGCATGTCCAGGAAGGTCCAGTCCATTCAAAAAGGTGTTTTTTTCTACCATTGTCATAAAATTTTGTTACATGACAAATATTTGTATTTTCTATACAACAAAAATGGTTTTACTAGGCTAGTTTCACAAGTAGTCAACCTTTTCATGCTCCAAGTCATGTAGCAAGTATTCAAATGATGTGTGCTCTGTGTGGCCATGGAAAGCAACATTTGAGATGCTTCCCATTTTCACCTCATAGAAATTCTTATATTCAGGAACAAGGTGGACATATTTTAGGTTGTTAACTTGTTTGTATGTTTGAAAAATAATTTTGAAACATGGAATGGCCTAGCTTGGTGTGGTGTCATACACATGTAATCTAACATTTTAGGGGCAAAAGGAAAAGGTTTATGAGTTTGAGGCCAGTCTGGGCTAGTGAGACACAGAACCTGTTTTTTGTTTGTTTTTGTTTTGTTTTTTAAAGGTATGACTGAATAACAAAGATCACCATGTACTTCACTTTTAAAGTCCAGCATCAAAATTGTTTTAACATTCCATTAACACATGGTTTTTTCTTGTTACCATACATTCTTTACTTGCTCAAACAGAGCCTTGGTAGAAGGAATATGTGATCAATGGTCTGATACTTCACTACTTCACTGAACCTCAGATGTTGGAAAGATTGGCTTGCTGCAAAACAGAAGAATATATAATACAGAGGTTACTTCTTAACCTTTAATTTTGAACAATCTAGTTAATTACTAATAAGATATCATATTAGTAAACAAATTGCCTTTCTACTGTACAAACAGAAAAACAAATGTCAGTTCATGAGTTATGAGGTATTTGGAATGTGCCCTTCATTCTGTATAATGATAGTTATTTAAGTTTAAAAATGATTTACAGTCACCAAAGTTCCAATCATGCTCAAAAGATTAAAGTAGTTTATGAGTCACATTTTACTTAGCTGTTTGTCAGAGAAGATTCTGAGAATATGTGGAATTTTTAGCATCATTAAGTTGAAGATAGTCGTGGCTCTCTCAGGGCTATGATGGCTCAGGCCGAGGGGCCTTCTGCCTGAGTTAGTAGACAACTCTGAGCCCCTGCAGGCCACTAGATGCATGGTTTAGGGATTCGGCCCACCTTACAGCTTTGTGCCAGTGTGAGGAAAGCAACCAGTAAACCGCTTTGAAATGGCCTGAATGAGAAGCTTTGGTTAGTGGTGGAGACATGCTATCTATCTATCTATCTATCTATCTATCTATCTATCTATCTATCTATCTATCTATCATCTATATGGGTTTATTTGGCTTATGGACTCGAGGGGAGACTCCATCCTGGCAGGGAAAATGATGGCATGAGCAGAGGGGTGGACATCACCTCTGCCATAGCACTGCAAACAATGGCAGGAATGTGTGCCAAGTACTGGCAAGGGGAAGCTGATTTATAATCCCCATAAGCCTGCCCCCAACAACACAGCTCCAGCAAGGTTGTAAAACCCAAACTGCCATCAGCTGAGGATAGATTACCCAGAACACATTCATTTGTTTGTGGGGAACACCTGGATCAAACCTTGATATCTATATTAGGAAAGACAATGATAAACATGGAAGAGTAGGATTTTAGTCATCTCCTGAGATCAACTGGTTGCCAAGGAAGTTTTAGCTCCTTCTAGTATTTAGCATGCCTATTAGCATTATGGACTTTCCTGCACTGTGACTCTGGCCTCGGGTTGATGAAAAGCCTCACATATACTCACATACACACACTGAGAGCCACTTACAGTGTTCTTGGTAGTCTATGGGGAACATCATCTATTTTATCTGGCAGATTAATTAACAACTTAAACACTAGGTGCCCACCATCAGGCAAGGAGTGTATGATTGCATGGTGATTAAGCATTCCTGATCATGCTGTCTTTCAGAGTTGCGCTCAGAGTTGCATATGTAAACATCATCCTGTCCCGGTTATTTTTGGTTTTGCAGTTTATACACCGGCACATATTTAAATAGACTCTTCTCCACCATGTTTTCTAGATCATTTTCTGGGGGTCTGTTTGACATAGAAATGAAGTTTTCGACAGTTCTTGAGATGGTAATGGAGACTTCTTGCCTGCAGGGAAGCCTTCCCCCGCACATGGTTCTGACTAGCGTGCACACATCCTTGGTGTCTCTGCATGTCCAGATGTTCACTTCTTACAAAGTCACCAGTCAAGCTGAATTAGGGTCTACAATAAGGTCTAAGTTACTCATTTTAACAAAATCACCTCTTAAATGACCTTGTGTCCAAATATAGTCATATGTTGAGGTCCTTAGCAGGGGAATCTTGCACAGACACCATACAGCTTGTGCATTTTAACTCACTTACTAAGGCACTTTAAAGACTTCTATTTAATAAGTATTTGCTGTGTAATACACAACAGTGTGTATATATTGTGTTACATTGTGTGTGTGTGTGTGTGTGTGTGATAGAGAGGGAGAGGGAGGGAAGAGGGAGAGAGCAAAAGAGAGATAGATTCTTTCCTTTTTGTGGGAAAGATAGACATAATAAAGATTTACTCCACTTAAGCCTTCATAGTACCTTGTTTGTATCTTTTTTACGATACAAAATCTGTCTGCTATTTTTCAGTGTTTAGATTATACATTTTTGAGGAGAGACACTGACTCATTTTGTTTTTCCTAGTACTGGTCTGGTATACAAGAGGCCCTGAATAAATATTTATTGGATTGAGCTGAGCCTCATATAATTTAAAGTGATAAAATAGGTAGCGTGGCGGAGATGCAAATGAAGAGAAGAGCATTGAAGAGAAGAAACCATATACATTCTGACTCAGGGAATTTAGAGGACATTATAGTTAGCTAGTGTTTTAAACAGTAAATAGATGCAAGAGGACATGTATATGTAAACATATGCAAATAAATATATACACACATATATGAAATATATTTATTTATATGTCTCCTACTGATTGTTTCTGAGATCCTTGACAAATACACTTTATGTGTTCTCCCTAACCCCAAATCCATACATGTGGTATCAGCTACATCTCCATATATGGCTGTTCCCAGAAGCAGATGTTATAATTGGAGATACAATTACTCAGGAAAAAAGATGAGCTTTAAAAATAATTATAATAGTTGTTAGGCAACTAACTAAATGATGCTTATATATGTTCATACATGGACTTGAAGGAATATGAGAAAATTATTATACAGGAGAATATGAAAAGGGCAAACTATAATTTTATAGAACTAACATGTGACTTTGTCAAAGTGATGCAGGTGTGAAAGAGAATAGGCCCACCTGCCCTTTTGTAAAGATTAATATAGAGATAAATTCACTGATCAGTCATGCTGTATTCTTTAGAAATGACATCTAAACTGTACTAAAAATGTGCTGGGGATGCAGCTCAGTGGCAGAGTGCTTGCCCAGCATAGGTTAATGTTCTGGGTTTGCTTTCCACAACTGCATAATAATTAAATAAATGAATAAATGAATGAATGAATATTGATTATATCCAAAGCACTCCATAAATCTTTATGTATCTAAGTTCTATTATGTTACATTCATAAAGTAAAAATTCAGGTAGAATCCTATCCTAATTTTATTGATTAATTTAGATATTAAGCTACAGTTTTTGCTAACGTGTACCTAAAGAAAAAGCGAAGAGTGGAATTATTTTTCTATTTTATTTTTCAATTTGTGTATGTGTGTTTCCTGAGACACTTAGGTCCTTCTCTTCTTTGGTCAATAAGAACTGCTCTACAACTAGCAACCGCCAAATATGAGGTTCATATTTTTACTATGGAGACCAAAATCTATGGGGAATGCATATATTATTTAATATAGTTAATTATAATCAGAGAAAGAAACCTTAGTATAGTATACTGACATGTAAAGGATTAGGAGAATAATCTTGTTTCTTAGAAGCACATCTATAATATATAATATTGCATCTATACTATCCGAAATGACATTTGAACTGAGTCCTCTTTCTTGGGTAATAATTAATCCTCATTGTTATTGTCATTGTTTTGAAACAGGGTCCTTCTTTGTCTGGCCGAGTCTTGCTCTCCATCCCTCGTAGCAATACTTCTGCCTCAGCATCCAGAATGCTGGGATTACAAGCAAGAGACGCCGTGCCTGACTAACTGACCATCATTTCTTTTTTTGAGTGTGTGTGTCTGTGTGGAGTCCAGAGGTTGATAGTGAGTTTCTTCCCTAATTGCTCTCTACACATTCTTTGAGACAGGGTCTCTCACTGAACCTAAAGATCACAGGTTCAGCTAGAAGAGGCATTCAGTTAGCTCCAGGGATTCCCTGTCTCTGCCTCTCCTGCTCTGAGATTATAGGAAGGCACCACCACATTTGGCATTTTACTGAGTTCTACAGATCCCAACTCAGGTGCACATGGCTGTGTGAAGGGCATTTTACCCACTGAGGCATATCCCCAGCCATAAAAATGTATCATTCTTTCTGAGGTTCTCAGTGTGTCAGTGTGTGTGTGTGTGTGTGTGTGTGTGTGTGTGTGTGTGTGTGTGTGTACTTGGGCACTCGTGGAGGTCAAAGGGCAATCTCAGGTGTCACTCTATCTTCCAGCTCCAGGCAGGATCTTTCACTGATCACTGTTCTGTCACCATGCTAGCGGTTCTGTGAGCTTCCAGGGGATTCTTGGATTCCTGCCTCCATCTCTCCAAGGTGCACTGGGGTGATGGTTGCCTATTGCATAGATTCTGGGGATCCAAACTCTAGTACTCATGCTTGCATAGCAAGTGCCTTATGCTCATTGAACCATTTTCCCCGCCCTATTCTTAAACCTGAGTTTAATCTTAGGCATCACTTCAACTCTTTGAATCATTGCTTGCTCTTTATGAGATGGAGGTGATTACAATGCTCTCCTCAAGGAATAGTTGTCATGACAAAATAGATCCATGCATGAGGGTGATGTAACATCTTAGAGGAAAATCAAGTACTGGAAGTATTTATGGAATAAAATATTGAAATTTGGTGAAGGATTTGAATCCCCAATGGGAATACTTATTTTACTTTTCATTGGGATACCTTCAGTTTGCATTTTTTATTTGGTTTTGTTATTCTGTGAGGCCATGCACCTGATCATTATCAAGTTATGTAAAAAAAACCCCAGTAATTTGGGACTTGGGGATTGTGAAGGAACTGATGATTATAAATCCTGTTATAAAAGTGCACTATAAAATGACACACAGAACTACAGAATTTTGTAAGGATAACAATTGGCTGGTTTGTGGTGGAAAGTTGCTATGGCTCTACTTAATATAGGCTGGTTTAATCTCTCAGATAAGATGGTGTCCCCCAGTGTATTTTTAGCAGGCATTTTCTGTCTGACAGAGATTTTAGAAGATTGTCATTCACTGATCCAACTTTAAAAATAAAATATTAGTACTGCATGTTCTAAAATACCTTCCAGAACAGGAATCTCTCCAGGTAGAGGAAGTATTTAGCTGTAAATAGTAGGTGCATTCATCCCTTGCCAAGTATGTGGTTTTGGAAGAAGTGCATCCACACGTCTATTTAAAGTTTTATTATGATAGACCCCTGATATGTAGTGTCTAACATACTGCTTTATAAATATTTATGGAAAAATATGACTCAATATCCATGAGGTAATATTGCATTCAAAATAAATTTCTCCACATAAACCTTAAAATTATATTTAACTAGAATAGGAAAAACACCAAATTATTCAATGTTGATTCCTCTAGGCACATAGATAGTTTCAAAGACCAGAAGGTATAGTTGGCTGTAGCATGGGATTAAGAAATTTGGGTTAACGAGCTTGATGTTAATTAGGCCAATTTGATTTGTAATATTCCAGGTTTAAATTTTTTACATTGCTTTCAGGAGGAACCAGGTAAGATATGTGATATATTAGCAAAATCATTACTTTTCTTTTTCTCAGAACTCAGTGTAGCATATTGAAAAGAGGTCTCAGACATCTTCATGAATGACATATTTTTCAGCATGTGAATGCTAACACTTCTAAGTAGGGGCTCCAAGCACCACTTGACAGGTCTTTAATCCTTTTCATATCATCAATCTAGGACAAATAGAATTTAAGGTGAAACTGACAGCTATATAACTTGATTGACAAGTTTCTGTAGCCAAAATTATTTTACATTATTTGCCTAATGTGATGTTATTGTTATCTAAGTTACAGAATATAACTAAACATAAAATTCTATGAAGTATATAAATTTCTAAATAGAATTAAGTAGATTTAGCTCAGAATATTCCCCAAGTGTGATAACTTGAGAACATTGAATGCTGTGGTATAGAAGATGTTTAATGAATAATCCATTTTAAGTTGATAATTATTTGAAAGTCTTATTTTTTTCTCTGTTGAAAACAGCATTATAACTGGGCCATGGTGGCTAACTCCTATCATCTCAGCACTTAGGAGGCTGAGATACAAAATCATCACAAATCTGAGCCCACCATGGGCTACATAGTGAGTTTCAGGCTAGCCTGGATCATAGCATAAGACCCTATTTCAACAAAACAAAACAAGACAACTAGCATTAGCTCTTTTTCCTCCATAGAGAACTGAAAAGGGTGAATACCTTCAATCTTTTAGCACAGACAGTAACTATTGCCTCTCTTAAACTTAGGATGTCCCATAGACAGAGAAAGAGAAAATGTCTTGCTTTGTATGGGAGGTATACAGCTGGCATTTTACAAAGTTTATTTTGGAGTAACATTCCCTATACAATCCCACACAATTGATTGAGTGTACAGGCTGGAATTTTGTGTCTGACACAACTCTGTGACATCAGAATCATGTAGTTCCTGTGAGCTTTGGTTTCCTCAACTTTACAAAGGAATGTAAAAGATCTTCAATGCAATGTTATGCACATATGATAAAAGTAATAATTATAATATGTTTAATAGCAATGAGCAAATGTTTAGCAATTCCTATGCATAAACATTTTTAGAGGATAATGATGGAGAACACTTAGCATATGAGCAGCTCGTTCTGAAAATCAGATCCTGATACTTAAGAAGCCATTGCCTGTGATAGATGGGGAGACATGGAATTAGCAAAGTTAGCCATTAAAATCAAAAGATGCCAAAAAAGAAATCCAGGCCAGAATGGCTCTTCCTCTAGCCACTCTAGCACCAGAGTTCCTCATGTTCCACTCTGAGAAGGGCACAGACATTTATTTAGAAGTTCACTTTCATTTATGGAATACTCATGATAATGTTATGTATGTACTATTTGTTTATGTTATGTATGCCTATTTGTTTAGTGCATTCACCAATCTCCTAAGATCTACAATATTCTAAAGTTTGTTTAAGAGCTTCAAGAAGCAAAATAAATTCACTTGGAAAACTAAGGGAAGAGA
>PVHP010021697.1:0-29180 GCA_004024765.1 Zapus hudsonius | reverse complement strand
TTTTCGAGGTAGGGTCTCGCTCTAGCCCAGGCTGACCTGGAATTCACTATGGAGTCTCAGGGTGACCTCGAACTCATGGTGATCCTGCTACCTCTGCCTCCCAGTGCTGGGATTAAAGGCGTTTGCCACCACGCCCAGCTGCTCTAATGGCTTTTTAATAGCCAAGAGGGCCTTGATGCTCTGTGCTTCAGGAAGGAATCTATTGGATTTAAGGTTCTAATCCTACCAGAAGTCAGTTGGAATTCAACAGTTCCTTTCAACTCTTCTAAGGAATTTTTTTGTTTTGTTTTTGTTTTTTTTAGGTAGGGTCTCACTCTAACCCAGGCTGACCTCGAATTCACTCTGTTACGCCCAGTTTTTGTGTTTTTTTTCTAATGTGGATACTGGGATCAAACTGTTTCTCATTCGAGATAGGCACTTTTATTCACTGAGCTATCTCCCTAGTCTGCTTGCTGTTTTTCTTTTCTTTCTTTCTTTTTTTTTCTGAGGTAGAGTCACCCTCTAAGCAAGGCTGACCTGGAATTCACTGTGGAGTCTCAGACTGGCCTTGAACTCACGGCAATCCTCCTACCCTGCCTCCAGAGTGCTGGGATTAAAGGCGTGCACCACCACGCCCGGCTATTTTTAGTCTTTCAGACAGAGCCTTGCCAGGTATTCCAGTGAACCGAAATTTTAAAAGTCAGAGGTCTGAGTATGGTGGCCTATACCTGTAATCCCAGAACTCTGGAAGCCAAAGCAGGATTGCCATGTGTTCAAGGCCAGCCCCGGCTACATAGTAAACTCCATGCCAGCCAGAGCTGTAGTATGAGATTGAGAGAGAGAGAGAGAGAGAGAGAGAGAGAGAGAGAGAGAGAGAGAGAGAGAGAGAGAGAGAAGAAAGTGTTTGGGGAGACAAGATGGTGGTAAGGGGAGATTATGTGATCAGGGTACATTGTGTACGTATGGACATTGTCAATAAAAATTAAAAGCAAAGAATTAAAACTTTCGTTCAGTTAAGGTAAAAGTATAGTCTCCTTAAAAAGAACCCTTTCTTCTTTCATCGAGGGTCTCTTCACTCAGAGTCGCTGGAGCTCTGAACAGCTCTTTGCATGTCTTATCATTTTCCTGTCCGTTTAAATATTCCTAACAAAAGATTTATTATCCAAAAATTTAAAAAAGACAAAAGATTTATTTTCCTTAAAAAAAACCCAGGGCTGGAGAGATGGCTCAGTGGTTAAGGCACTTGTCTGCAAAGCCCAAGAACCCAGGTTCAATTCCCCGGGATCCCTGGGAAGACAGGTACACAAGGTGGCGCATGTGTCTGGAGTTGATCCGCAGCGACTAGAGGTCCTGGAGCCCATCTGTCTCTATCTGCTTCTTTCTGTCTCTCACTCAAATAAATAAATAAATAAAAGTAAATAAAATATTTTTCAAAATGGTGCCGGGGCAAGCCTTCCTGAGAGGGCGAGTCCTTCAGCTGTTAGAGGAAGATGGCTCAGCAGTTAAGGCACTTGCCTCCAGTGCCTAAGGCCCTAGGTTCAATTCCCCAGGACCCACATAAACCAGAACCTGGTGTGCTCTCTCTCTCTCTCTCTCTCTCTCTCTCTCTTTCTCTGATTGAAAAATGAATAAATAAAATTAAAAAAAAAAGAAGGGCGGTTAAGGCATTTGCAATGCAGAAGGACCCAGGTTCGATTCCCCAGTGCCCATATAAAGCCAGATGCACAAGAGGGCGTATGTGTCTAGAGTTCGTGCTGTACCCATTCTCTCTCTCTCTCTCTCTCTCTCTCTCTCTCTCTCTCTCTCTCTCTCTAGTAAATAAATAAAATATATTTTAAAAAAAGAAGGTGAAAGAAGAAGGTGAAATCCTCCATAGGGATGTCTTGGGAAGATTTCCAGCCAGAGGGCTCAGCAGAGCCCTTGCAAAGGCCCTGAGGTAGGAGTGTGTCTGTGAAGTCTCTTATTCATCATTAGAAAAACTCTGGGCTCTGACTTTGACTTTGGTGTCTGTGTGCATGTATTGGGGTCTCCCTCTCTAATCCAGGCTGATTTGGAGCGCACAGTCATCCTCTCACCTCAGCCTCCTGAACGCTGGGTCTGAAAGGCTTGAACCACCATGCCAGGCTAAAACTTATTTTTTTTCTTTTTTGGCTGACCCGGAACTCACTATGTTGTCTCAGGGTGGCCTTGAACTCATGGCGATCCTCCTACCTCTGCCTCCGGAGTGCTGAGGTTAAAGGCGTCCGCCACCACGCCCGGCTCAGGTTAGAACATTTTGACACTGGTTTTAATGGATTGCTTCCCAGTGTCTCCTTTAGTGCTCCCATGCGGGCCTCGTGAGTTCATACCTGGCCCTGGGATCTCCCATCTCTTCAGGCAGGGTGTGATTTCTTCCATCCTCAATGGTTCCGACACACTAGCAGCCCTGGAAACCAGTTTCTTAACCAGAAAGCAAATTAAAGGTCAGTGTATGGGGGGGCACTCCCCCAATCCTCGCACTGGGCCACTCGCTGACTCCTCCCAGTGGGACAGGGAGTCAGGGACTGCAGAATGGGGAGCAGCAGAGACCCGGCAAACATTGAACCTACCTGGAAGGTCCCCTTCCCCACCAACCCTGACCCTCCCCTCATGTCAGACACAATGGCCGGGTGGGGCCCGAGGAACTGGCTTCCTCTCTGGAGATCGCAATCTGGGCCCTCATTTCCCGCCCCACAAACTCAGGGACAGACATTTGGAGACCTCTGGACAGGCTGAAAACAGAAAGGACCCCAAATCATAAAGGTAAATTCCTGGGGTGCCTCTGCACACGAGGAAGGGAAGCAGAGCGAGGGGGTTCAGGCACTGAGGCAGATTTGGAAGCTAAGTAGACAGGCATTTGTCCAAGTTGTGGCTGCAGAAGGACACCCCCCCCATCCCGTAGCTGAGATGGAGGCGCGGACCTGCTCACACTCTGCCATGGCCTCTCCATTCTTGCTCTCTGCCCACCAGGCCTGCCACTGGGCACTGCAGGTGGACTGCCCCCACCCAGAGCTTGTCTCCAGTCTCATTAACCTCCTACACCCTGTATGAGCAGCTCCTCACTCCCCAGAGCCCCAGTGTGCGCATGTGGAGTGTGGTAGGGTTGAAGGGGGGGTGTCCGGTTGGGAGGAGGATCCAATTCCTGTTTCCTGCCCCTACTCACTCAGCCCTGGGAGGTGACTGAGAATGGAGGGGACTCAAGGGTAAGTGCTTGGGGACTGGCTATCTGGGCCCTGCCTCCAAAGGGCCTGAGTGGATGGTGGGGAAGGAAATCAATGCCCTGTACCTGGGGTTGGGGAATGGTTCCCTGAAAGAGGCAAGGCTGGAGAGGAGTTGGCCAATTGATGAGGTCACTGCCTGGGTCACCTTGCTGATGGCTTCCTGACATCATGCAGAGGCCACAGAGCTGCAGTCTACAGTCCCCAGCACCCATCATTTTCAAGAGCCTAACTGGGCCGGGAGGGCTGTGACTTCTGCTGACTCCTTGGGGGCTGACTCTCTGGGTCCCAACTCTGGCTTTCCGGTCTACTTGGGACTCCTTTCCCCCAAGAAGAGCAGCTCAGGACCCAGTGACCAGGTGCTGTTGGTCCCATGCTTTGCTTTGAGCTCCTGGTCACCTCCCTAGGTCTTAGCAGGACCTAGCTATCAGCTGCACTCTGTCTCTGTGACCAGACCCAGGGACAGCAGAGATAAGAGGATGGGGGACAGAAGAGATCGGGCCGCAGCCTCCTGGTCTCCTGGGGTCAGAGGCTCCAGGAATCTTCATGGCAGGAAAAGGAGACTAAAAATAATCCGGAAAGGGAGAGTCCGGGAGAGGAACTGGGAACTGGGAGGGGGAGGAGGGCCGGTTGGAGCAGGGAAACTGTGATGCATCCTTCAGCCAGGCATGGAGTGCACGCATGCATGTGTGTGCACACAGAGCACACTCCACCCAGAGAGCTTAGAACACATATACACCCATCTCCTGTGCTTACACCACATGTTCCTTGATGGGTCCCACGCTAGGTACTTAAACCACAAGAAACCCTGGTGCCACACACCGACACACTGCTCATCAGGCAGACACAGCAAGCTCCTCACTACATCTCGCTGATCCTCAGTTATCCCTGTCTATCCACTACTGAGGCTCTGCCCAGACTTCCCTAGCCTCACCGTGTCCCCTGGCTTGATTAGGGCAGCAAAAGTCACAAGACATAGTTGGGGGGGTGGCTTAGCTGTTAAAGACGTTTGCACCAAAGATGGTTGCAGTGGCAAGAGACCCTGGGGTGCCCATGTACACACACACACACACACACACACACACACACACACACACACACAGACATAAGACACAGAGAACCTGGACAGGGTGGCATAGGCCTGTAATCTCGTGTGGGGGAGGTGTGCTGAGACCTGTAACCCCAGCACAGGCGAGGTGGGGAGAATCATGAGTTCAAAGTCAACCGGGATTACAAATCGAGACCCTGTGTTAAAACAACAAAGGCTGCCCAGGAGTGGCCAGGGGCAGAATGACAGGGGTGAGAAGTGAAGAGAGACCTTACAATGAGAGGAAGTCATTAACAGGGCTTTGGAGGTCCTCAGTCTACCCACCTAAGGGGACACTGAAGGGCCCTCTCTCCCTCCGCTCTCCTTAGGGGATGACACCCACAGAACACTCCGCTCCTTCGAAACACTCAGAGGAAGATGTCCGCCCAGTCCCTTCCTGCAGCAACGCCCCCTTCTCTGAAGCCCCCTCGGATCATTCGTCCAAGGCCCCCTTCTCGTCAGCGGGCTCCCCACTCCCCAGGGCCTCCCCACAATGGATCCTCTCCACAAGTACTTCCTCGAACCTCCAATGATGCACCAGCTCCAATGTGCACCCCCATCTTCTGGGAGCCCCCCACTTCGTCCCTCAAGCCTCCTGCCCTTCTGCCTCCCTCAGCTTCCAGAGCCAGCCTGGACTCTCAAGCGTCTGCAGACTCGCCCTCCAGCACCCCCAGTCCGGTGTCCCGGCGTTCTGTCTCCCCAGAACCAGCTCCTTGCTCTCCAGTCCCCCCACCCAAGCCCTCTGGGTCACCCCGATCGCCTCCACCCCTGCTCCCCATGGTCCCCCAGGACGGCTCTGCCTCGGCCCCTGGCACCGTTCGAAGACTGGCGGGCAAGTTTGAATGGGGGGCTGAAGGCAGGACCCAGGCTTCAGATTCCTTGGAGCGGAACTCCCAAGGGAGTGCTGCCTTGAATGGGGAGAGAGAGGCTCCCCAAGGCCATGTCCCTGGGAATGGGTCCCAGGAGAATGGGGTTCTGGGTAAGTTCACGCCTCACTCTAGCTTATTGCTTTCAACGCTGGAAGGCTGAACTTTAAGGGGCTAGTGTTCTAAGTGGACTTGGTGATTGGGAAGTTTGATTCTGAATTTCTGGGCTTTGAAGACAGCCAGCGTGGAGGATCTCTGTAGACAGATGTCTGGGCCTGGGGAGGAGGCCTGGGGGGAGGGGGGCTTCCTCCTTAGACCACCCCTCTTGTCGCAGATGCTGCCCTGGCCTGCCCTCCTGGCTGCCCTTGTGTGTGTCACATAGCGCGGCCCGGTCTGGAGCTCCGATGGGTGCCTGTGGGGGGTTCTGAGGAGGTCCTCCGGGGCCCCATCATCCGGGCCTCCCCACTGCGCGCCTCCCGCTCGCGCCCCAGCCCTTCAAGCCTCAGTCACCCCCCAGTGGTCCTCACGTCCTATCGCTCCACTGCTGAGCGAAAGCTCCTGCCGCCCCTCAAGCCTCCCAAACCTAGGATCATCTCCAGGGACTCCTCACAGCCCGACCCTGACCTGCCTTCAGAAGATGGGATCCAAACAGGTACAAGACCTGGGGGTGGGAGCGATGGGCCTGGCGGTAGGACCCCTGGGCTTTGGAGGGACAGGGTAAAGGACAGGCCAAGTGGCCTGAAACCAACGAGCTTCAATCCCACCAGCCTCAGGGTTCCCTTTTTGTTCCTCGACCACCTGCTGCTCTGGGCTGTGAGCAATTCTTTGTCTGCGTGTGTGTGTGTGTGTGTGTGTGTGTGTGTGTGTGTGTGTGTGTTTTGTTTTTGAGGTAGGGTCTCCCTCTAACCCAGACTCACCCGGAATTCACTCTAGTCTCAGGGGATCCTCCTGTCTCTGCCTCCCAAGTGCTGGGATTAAGTAAGGGTGCACATGTGCCACCATGCCTGGCCTGAGCATTCATTTTTGTAGTGACAGTCTCCTTTGGGGGTCCTGGAGATTTGCTCTTAACACTTTACATTCTCTTTCCAGCCGACAGTCCTGATGAAGCTCTAAGGAACCCTCCTGCCACCCTGGAGGGAAGGTACTGAACACCCACCCCATGCTCCCCTCCTCCTGACACAACTGTGTCCCACCGGAAGGCACCCTACACTTCAGGTCCAGGTGAATCCACCTTAGGAAGGTGGAAGGAAGAGGGCCAGGGCTTCTGAGGGAGTCGGCTTTGATTTCTACTCTGAGTTCTGGCCTCTGTGCAAATCCTCACTTTTTCTGGGACTCAGAACTGGGAATAAGTATGCTGACGACTCCATGGGCTGGAGTGTGATATTATTAAAAAATCTGAGTCTAAAGGCTGGGCATGTTGGCGCCTGCCATTAACCCAGCCCTCAGGAAGCAGAGGTAGGAGGCTCACCATGAGTTCGAGGCCACCTTAAGACTACATAGTGAATTCCAGGTCAGCCTGGGCTAAAGAGAGACCCTACCTCGAAAAGCAAAACAACAACAAAATCTGAGTGTAAGTCAGGCGCAAGGTTTTAACACCAGCACTTGGGAAAAACAAACAAAAAAAGTAGCTGAGTACTTGTCAAGAAAACGCTTTGGCAGCCCTGACAATCTCTTCTTTGGGCTTATTAGTGATCTTAGACTGACTGTCTTTATCAGAAGCAATCCAGGCTCGTTCATTTATTTAGGTACTTTTTTCTTTTTTCTTTTTTTGGTTTTTTGAGGTAGGGTCTTACTCTAGCCCAGGCTGCCAGTACGGTTTTTGCTTGAGTAAAAGAGAAGGTGAAGGGGAGACAGACCCACTGGTGGTGGTGGGCAGGTGTGAGAGTTTGCATTTGACCATATGAGGGTTCATCAGTGCACAAATAGAACCTTCCAGACACGTCCCTGGAGACAGGAATTGAATTCTTGGTGTGCAGTAGTGGAGATGGCAGGAATGCGTGGGGATAGTTTATGTAGGGTCTCCTCTCTAACAGACACAGAGAAAAGTCTGGAAGCTGATCTGGGGATATATACTAGGTCTGTGTGGTATCGTGTGAATTGTACTCCTGGAGTGGGGTGCCCACTCTCTTTTCTCTCCACAGAGAAGAGGAGGGGCTGGAGGAGCTGAAGGAACAGAACTGGGAGCTGCCTCTGCAGGACGGTGAGGGCCCCCGACCCTGGCTTAAGAGACTGGGGGAGGGTCTAGGGTCCTGGACTGTCTTGATGGGCTCTGTGTGACTTTCAGAACCTCTGTACCAGACCTACCGAGCGGCTGTGCTGTCCGAGGAGCTGTGGGGTGTGGGTGAGGATGGGGGCCCCCCTCCAGCTAATCCCGGGGAAGCTCCCACCTTCGCCAGGCTCCCTGGACCCCGCAACACTCTGTGGCAGGAGCTGCCAGCTGTGAGATCCAGTGGCCTCCTAGAGGCACTCAGCCCTCAGGAGAGGCGCATGCAGGAGGTAGGCATGGCTGGGTGGGGTGGGCAGGCTGGCATCGGGGCAGGTGGCGTGTGACCGGAGTCCTGGGCTGGCCGGTGAGGTGGCCAATGAGGGAATTGTGGCCCTGCCTTTCTGCCTAGAGCCTGTTTGAGGTGGTGACATCAGAGGCCTCCTACCTGCGCTCCTTGCGGCTGCTGACTGACACCTTTGTGCTGAGCCAAGCTCTCCGGGACACGCTCACCCCTCGGGACCACCACACGCTTTTCTCCAATGTGCAGCGAGTCCAGGGCGTCAGTGAGCGGTCAGTGGGATCCTGTGCTCCCAGAAAGCTTGGCCTTGGGCTGATGAGCGCGACCTTAGCCTTCTCCCCATTCGAGACCCTTCCTTCCAGTTAGTTCCCAGAGCTAAGACCTGGCCCTCTGGCCTCTCCATTGCTTGTCTCCTCTGTGCCTCAGATTTCTAGGAACATTGCTGTCTCGTGTGCGTGCGTCTCCGCACATCAGTGACCTGTGTGATGTGGTGCATGCCCATGCCGTGGGTCCTTTCTCAGTGTATGTGGATTATGTTCGGAACCAGCAGTACCAGGAGGAGACCTACAGCCGCCTCATGTGAGTATAGCAGATCCCCCTGCTTCCTGGGGATGTGCTCCAATACCCCCAGCGGACAGTACTGACCCACACGCACATGCCTATGGCAAGTTTAATTCATAAAGTAGGCCCAGGAAGAGATGAACCAGAGCTAATAATAAAATAAATGATAATATCAAATTGTTAGCAAATGCTCTTGTACTTTGGAGCCACTAGTACATAAAATAAGTTACTTGGACACAGCACTGTGATACTCCCCCAGTCAGTCTGATAACTGGATAGTTCCTAAGTGGCTAATGTGCAGGTAAGGTATATAGTGTGGTTATACTAGATGAAGGATAATTCACGTTCTGAGTGAGATGGCTTGAGATTTTTATCATGCTGCTGGGATGAATCTCCAAACCAGGCACAATTTTGGGGAGGAAAGTATTTATCGAAGGAACAGACCCAGGGGAAGTTAAGGAAAAGGTTGACCCCCTTTCACAGAAGCAAGCAGAGACAGAAACCCACCACCAGCACCTCAAGCAAGCACACTGTGACACTGTAATTCACAAAATGCAGAACTGCCAGGCCTGGGGTTCTGGCTGCCGTTTTGCATTTGTATCCCTAGAATTTTTTGTTGTTGTTGTTGTTTTTCGAGGTAGGGTCTCACTCTAGTCCAGGCTGACCTGGAATTCACTATGTAGTCTCAGGGTGGCCTTGAACTCATGGTGATCCTCCTCCCTCTGCCTCCCGAGTGCTAGGATTAAAGGCATGCGCCACCACACCTGGCTTGTATCCCTAGAATTTTGCATCCAATTTAGAAAGGGTGTCATGACCCCAGGAGGCCAGGCCAAAGTGACACTTCCTCCAGCCAGAAGCCTGGAGACAATTAACAATTTAATAAACACAATTATAATAAATTCTATTGGGGGACATTTATTCAAAACTACCACATCATGCTACTCAGAAAAGCACTCAATTTAAAACTTAATGGAGCCAGGCATGGTGGCACACGTCTTCAGTCCCAGCACTGAGAGGTAGAGGTAGGAGGATCACCATGAGTTTGAGGCCAGCCTGAGACTACATAGTGAATTCCAGGTCAGCCTAGGTAGAGCGAGACTCTACCTGGGGTGGGGGGGGAGCTTAATGGATTGTTATCTTTGGAATTTTACTCTTTTTTTTTTTTTTTTAAGTAGGATCTCATGCTAGCCCAGGCTGACCTGGAATCCAGTATGTAGTGGCCTCAAACTCATGGCAATCCTCCTCTCTCCCAAGTTCTGGGAGTAAAGGGGGGTGCCACCATGCCGGCTTCCATTTCAATTTTAAGACTGAGGTTCATTTTGGGTGACTGGAACTATGAAAGCAGAACTATGGATATGGGGGACTACTGTATCCCAGAGATGGGTGAAACTGAAGAGCACGGTTGGGGATGAGCTAGATCTGACTAGCAACTGAGCCTCCTTTGCAGGGACACAAATGTGCGCTTCTCTGCTGAGCTGCGCAGGCTGCAGAGCCTCCCCAAGTGCGAGCGGCTTCCACTGCCATCATTCCTGCTGCTGCCCTTCCAGCGCATCACCCGGCTCCGGATGCTGCTGCAGGTAACCCTGTCTGGGCTTCTGGTCCACCTCACCGAACCCCATCGGAGAACTGTCCATGGGCTCCGGTCTGGTCCTCACCATTGCCTACCCCACCATGACCACAGAAATCTTCCAAACTGAGACTTCTAATCAGAACCTACCAGGCCCTTTCTTCAGCTCCCCAAATGCCTCAGGAGGAAGGGCAGAGAAAGGCCGAACCCTTCTTCTGTTCCTCTATCTGACATCTCCACCAAAGGGGAAAACAATGATTTTTTTTGGGGGGGTGAGGGATGGATTAAAACAACCTTAGATAGTCCAAAGATTTTGGCTCTTTGAAAGGCAATGGTAAGTAAACAGATCTTCACTATATCTGTAGAATTAAATTTTCATGGTGTATTGGAGTGAGGCTGAGATGTCGCTTAGTGATGTAGAGCTTGTCTAGCACGTGCAAGGCACTGGTACAACAATAAAGATAAAGGTAGATGAAAATGGTTTCCTAGTGTAAAGACAGATGCACAAAGTGGTGTATGTATCTGGAGTTCGTTTGCAGTGGCTAGAGGCCCCAGGGCACCCATTTTCAGTCTTTCTCTCTCTTTGCAAATAAATAAAATATTTTTAAAAAATTTGTGGGTTGGAGAGATGGCTCACCAGATGCACAAAGTGATGCATGCATCAGGAGTTTGCAGTGGCTAAAGGCCCTGGAGCACCCATGCTCTGCCTCTGTCTCTTTGTCTGTATCTCTGCTTGCAAATAAATTTTTAAAAAAATATTTAAAATATTTTTGAGATTCATTATTTTTTCTTTTTGTTTTTTTTTCATTTTTTAAACCTTTTTTTCAATATTTATTCATTTTCAAGCAGAGAGAGAGAGAGAGAGAGAGAGAGAGAGAGAGAGAGCGAGCCAGGGCCACCACCTTGTGGGTCTGGCTTATGTGGGTCCTGGGGAATTGAACCGGGGGGCTTAGGCACTGGAGGCAAGTGCCTTAACCGCTGAGCCATCTCTCTAGCTCTTTTTCTCATTTTTTAAATTAAAATTTTTATTTATTTATTTATTTTTGGTTTTTCAAGGTAGGGTCTCACTCTAGCCCAGGCTGACCTGGAATTCACTGTGTAGTGTCAGGGTGGCCTTGAACTCACGGTGATCCTCCTACCTCTGCCTCCCAAGTGCTGGGATTAAAGACGTGCGCCACCACGCCCGGCTTAAAAATTTTATTTATTTATTTTGAGTTAAGGTTTCACTCTAGCTCAGGCTGACCTGGAACTCACTCCATAGTCCCAGGCAGGGCCTCAAACTCACAGTGATCCTCCTACTTCTGCCTCCCAAGTGTTGGTTTCTAAGGTATGCACCACCTGGCCTGGCTGAGACAGTCTCGTTATGTCGTCCAGGTTGGCCTAGAACTCTCTATGTAGCTCAGCCTGGACGCATACTTGCAGTTCTCTTGCCTCCTGAGCATTGGAAGGACAGATGTGCAGCCATGCCAGGCATAGCTTCATCGTGACTTGTCATTCATGTCTTTGTTGCTCCTCCCTCCCTCCCTCCGTCCCTCCCTCTATTCCTTCCTTCCTTGCTTTTGAGACAGAGTCTTACTCTAGCTCAGGCTCACTAGGCGCTCACTCTGTAGCCTAGACTAGTCTTGAACTCAGAGCAATCAGCCTTTGGAATTCTGGGATTAAAGGTGTGTCATGTCCAGTTTCTTTCTTCTCCTTCTTTCTTGTGATGCCGCAAATCAAGCTTAGGGCCTCTTACAAGCTAGACCAGTGCTCTGCCACTGTGCTTAGCTCAGCTTATTATTATTATTATTATTATTATTATTATTATTATTATTTTTAGGTAGGGTCTCATTCCAGCCCAGGCTGACCTGGAATTCACTATGTAGTCTCAGGGTGGTCTTGAATAGATGGTGATCCTCCTACCTTGGCCTCCCGAGTGCTGGGATTAAAGGCATGCACCACCACAGCCAGCCTAGTCATCTTTGTCTAGTCTCCATGTAGACATGCTAATAATGATACTAACCATAACAACTCAATGACTAAACATGGGTTCGAGGCCCAGTTCTGAGTGCCATATGCTGTTTAACACCAACAACCTCTGAAGGCTGTTAAAAAGGAGGAAACTGCTGGAGAGATGGTTAAGCAGTTGAGGCGTTTGCCTGCAAAGCCTAATAACCGGGGTTCAATTCCCCAGTACCCATGTAAAGCCAGATGCCCAAAGTGGCACATGCATCTGGAGTTTGTTTGCAGCAGCTGGAGGCCTTACTGTGACCTTTCTTTCTTCCTGCAAATAAATAAATATTTTTTAAAAGAAATGGAGGCGGAAACTGAGCTAGCAGTTAAAGGTGCTGTTTGCAAAGTCTGCCAGTTTGGTTTTCTTCCCCTGTAGCCACATTACCCAAGATGCACTAAGTGCTCCATGTATCTGGAATTGCAGTGGCCAGAGGCCCTGGCAAGCCCCACCCCCCCACACTCTTGGTCTCTTTCAAATAAATAAATAAAAATATTATTTAAAAAAAATAGAGGAAACTGAAGCACAGATTGAATACCTTGCCCCTGGTCTTGTAAAAATAATTAATGGAGCTAATTAAGGTGATGGATGTCTGTGATCTCAGTATTCTGAGGATGAGGCAGGAGGATTTAGAGTTTGAGTCCAACCTGGGCTACCTAGCAAGACCCTATTTCAGAAATACACACATAAAACAATAAAAACCAGTTAATGAAGACAAGATTGAAATCCAGGCCCTCCTAACTGCCCTGCTACATTGCTGGGGTTAATAATTATTAAAATAGGAGCCCTGCCTGGTGGCTCACACCTTTAATTCTGGCACTGGGAAGGCAGAGGTAGGAGGATTCCCTTGAGTTTGAGGCCACCGTGAGACTACATAGTGAATTCCAGGTCAGCCTGGGCTAGAGTGAGACCCTACCTCGAAAAACCAGGGGAAAAAAATAAAACATAGCAACCCTCTTTTTTGGCATTTAATATGTGCCAAGGACCATGTGCCTTTTCATATATTACTGCCTTGAATCCTCACAATGCTATTGAAGGTATGAGGAAACTGAGGCTCAGAGAGGTAACATCACTTGCTTAGGCTTTAGCAGCTGGTGGGTGTTGAAGTCTTTTGGCCTTGTTGAGGGTGGTCCTGAAGGCTTTATGAACCTCAGACTGGGCATTTGGCCAAGCTGGGTAGGGGCCTCTAAGCCACAGCCCCTCTGAACCTCAGGGCTGCAGAGCAGGGGACCCGGTTACCCTTTCTCCTTGTTCCCAGAATATCCTGCACCAGACAGAGGAGGGGTCCAGTCGCCAAGAGAATGCCCAGAAGGCACTAGGTGCTGTCAGCAAGGTGTGCTGGAGGGAAGCTGAGGCGGGAAGAGGTGGCCAGGTGGTAGGGGAGGCGGGAGGGAGGGGTGTCAGTTTGCGGGGTGAATGGCTCGGCTCCCCTCCCCAGATCATTGAGCGCTGCAGCGCAGAGGTGGGGCGCATGAAGCAGACGGAAGAGCTGATCCGACTCACCCAAAGGCTGCGCTTCCATAAAGTCAAGGTCAGTCCTGCCCGGCTTCCTGAGCTTGCTTTTCCCCACCCCGCTGCCAAGCAGACCCTCTTCTCTTTCCACGCAGGCTCTGCCCCTGGTCTCCTGGTCACGGCGCCTGGAGTTGCAGGGAGAACTGACAGAGTTGGGGTGCCGGAGGGGGGGCGTGCTCTTCACCTCCAGGCCCCGGTTCACCCCCCTGTGCCTATTGCTCTTCAGTGACCTGCTGCTGATCACTCAGCCCAAGAGGTGGGTCCTGTGGGGGAGGGAGGATGGAGGGGAGGATCCGGCAGGGCCTCTGTGCCTCTCTGAATGCCCTCTTCTCTGGGCAGTGGGCAGCGGCTGCAGGTTCTGGACTATGCCCATCGCTCCCTGGTGCAGGCCCAGCAGGTTCCTGACCCATCTGGACCACCTACATTTCGCCTGTCCCTTCTCAGCAACCACCAGGGCCGCCCCACCCACAGGCTACTCCAAGCTGCCTCCCTGTGAGTCATGTTGGCACAAAACACCCTTGGGGTCTGGGGATGGGCTCAGAGAAATTGACTAGCAAGCTGAAGGCTCTGGGTTCCAGCCTCAGCATGGCATGGTGACTCACTCCTGGCACTGGGGATACTGGGGCAGGAAGACCAAGAGTTAGAAGAAGGCAAGACCGTATCAAATCAAGCCAACAACAAAAGCAAACACACACACACACACACACACACACACACACACACACACGCACGCACGCACAAGCAAACTGCTCCCAGGACCCTCTCCTGACCTCTCAGGCTCCAACACCCCAATGACCTTCTCTCCCCTCTGTGGCCTTGGCCTTAGCCCCAGGAGGGCCACCGGTGACTCCTTCCTTCTGTCATCACCAGATCAGACATGCAGCGTTGGCTGGGAGCCTTCCCGACCCCAGGGCCCCTTCCTTGTTCTCCAGACACCATCTATGAGGATTGTGGTGAGTATTACCTCAAGAAGGGAGGGGAGGAAAGGGGAATCTTAAAGAAAATATGGGGAAGAGAGTAAAAAGAATTGGGACCCCACTGTACTTAATGTTAGTCATCCTCTACCAGAGTGTTCCAGGGAGCTGTGTTCCGAGCCATCTACACCTGCCAAAACTGAAGGGCGGGCTCTGGAACCCAGGGCTCCTCCCAAGCACCTGCACAAGAGCCCTGAAGGTGAGACAGCTTTTCGTTGACTTGTTCAGCAAACATTTACTAAGCACCATGAGCCAAACACACAAACCTTCCTGCCCTGCTGGAGTATGCATTCCTTCCCCTAACAGTGCTGGGGCCAAGAACACAGCTTCCCACATGATAGGCAAGTGCTTTGCCACTGAGCCAGGCTGATCTGGAATTCACTATGCATTATGTAGTCTCATGGTAACCTCGTACGCACAGCTGTCCTATCTCTGTCTTCTGAGTGCTGGGAATAAAGGCATGGGTCACCACTAGTCTTGGGGCATGAATTCTAACAGAGGAGACAGACAGTAAAGAATAAATAAAAAAAAAGAATAAATGAAGGATGTGGGGCATACCTCTAATCCCAGCACTCGAAAGGCAGAGGTAGGGGCTGGAGAGATGGCTCAGCGGTTAAGGCACTTGCCTCCTCAATTCCCCAGGTCCCACATAAGCCAAACCCACAAGGTGGTGGTCCTGGTGCTCTCTCTCTCTCTCTCTCTCTCTCTCTCTCTCTCTCTCTCTCTCTCTCTGCTTAAAAATGAATAAATAAAAAAAATAAAAAAAAAAAGAAAGGCAGAGGTAGGAGGATCTACAGAAAGAAGTTTGAGGCTAGCCTGGAACTACAGAATGAGTTCCAGGTCAGCCTGAACTAGAGTGAGACTCATTTCGGGAAAGGGGAAGGGAAGGGAAGGGGAGGGAAGGAAGAAAAAAGAAAGATGAAGTCCCATGGGTGGCCCACATCCTCAGCAAAGGGGAGGCTGAGGCAGGAGGATTGCTATGAGTTTGAGGCCAGTGAGTTCCAAGTCAGCCAGGGCTACATAGTAAGACTCTGTCTCAAATAAAACAAAACAAAACGCAATACGAAATGAAACTGGGTGTAGTGGCTTCTTTCTATAATCGGCACTCGGGAGGCTGAGGTAGGAGGATTGCCATGAGATCCAGGCCAACCTGTACTAGAGTGAGACTCTGCCTCCAGCAAGACAAAAAGGAATGAATGAGACAAATAAGTAAGCTGTATAGAATGTTGGAAGGAGATGAATGTAATAGAAAAAACAAAAGGAGAACAGAGTAAGGGTGACAGGAGTTCTAGGTCTGGTAGCCTTTCAAATAATGAGGTGAAGCAGATCTCAATGGGAAGGAAACATGTGAGCTTCATGGAGGTGACCAACTTAGGCACCCCTAGGCAAAGACTGATAAGTGACAGAGGAGCCAAGGAGGTCAGTGTGCCTGGAAGAGGACAGAAAAGGGAAGGGGACAAGGGCCACAGCGGTAAGAGAGACCAGATCTTATAGTTCTCTGCAAGATCTTCTCTCCGTGACAGGAGAAGCCATTGTAGCTGGGTGCGGTGGTGCACATCTGTAATCCCAGCACTTGGGAGGCAGACGGATGAGGATCCCTGTAAATTCGAGGTCAGCCTGGACCACAGAGCCAGTTCCAGGTCAGCCTGGGCTGGAGGGAGAAGCCAGTGTAGGGCCCAACCGAGGACTGTCACAGACCTCCCTGCTGCTGTCATTCGCAATGACAGCAGGAGGAGGAAGAATGGTTGAATGCTTCCTGGCTTCACCACTCACCATTCACCTCAAGGCCTGAGACCCCAGAGGACCTCCTCTCCCTTCTCCCCTTTCCCCACTTAGATCGCTATTATTTTTCCCCCAGGCTGGCTAAAGGGCTTTCCTGGAGCTTTCCCTGCCCAACTGGTATGCGAAGTCACAGGAGAACATGAGAGAAGGAAGCACCTCCGGAGGCACCAGAAACTTCTTGAAGCTATGGGGTCTTCTTCAAACACCCCTCCCACCCCCCAACCCTAATGCAGGCTGGGAAGAGGACACAGGTTGGGACATTTGCAGCAGCAAAGAAAAGAGAAAGCCCATCCGACATCAGATTTGCTGTGAGTGGAAATACTACCTCTAGTGGCAACCAATAGAGATGGAACTTCAAGACAGAGCAGCCAATGAAACAAGGCCATCCTAGCCCACAGCAATGAGAAAGAATGAGGATGGCTGAATGTGGAAACAGAAGCCTAGTACAGAATGGGTCCTGAGCTGGCTGAGCCCCTGGTCAGTGAGTATTCCTATATGTTCACAACAACTTTATCTTCCACGAAGCTGGGTCAGCAGCTGAGAAAGACCCTCACTGGAGAAACAGTCTTCTAGACAACAGCGATGAGCAGGGATCCATCCAGGCAAAGATGGATCTGGTCTAGAAGCAGTGTGTGTGAGAGGCTTGCTGTGTTCTGCCTGCCTGTGTCTTGAGAACTTGTGCAGGGTTGCTTTGCATGGAAATGGACTGGTGTGAGCTGATGGAGACGGCACAGAAAGAAATGAAATCTCTGGGCTGAAACTGCTGCCCTTTCAGCTGCAATTGTTTGAGAGATGACAACCAATGAGATTGGGCCAAGTGGTCCTTATTGGGATAGTAGGAAGAATGTGGACTCTTGAAGTAAGGGGCCTGAATGCTGATGAAGGTTTCCTGCTCTTCAAAATTGGATTTATTCCCCCCTAGTAGCCCACCTGGTACTATGGAGTATAACAAATGTAGGAAGAGAGGGTCATTGGATTTGCAACATGGTTTTGTTTTTTGGAAATGGCCATCGGCAGTACGAAGCAGGTTCGTTGGTTTACCTGCCCAATGGAGCCATGAGAATGAACCATGGTTGCAGTGGAGACCCAAGGAAATGCCAGGACTATGGAATGGCTGCCAAGGAGAGCTGCCAGCACTGCATGAAGTTTTCCCAGACTGTGAGTAGCCCAGCTGGAGGGGAAGAATTGGAACTCCGGAGACCAGTCATTGGTTGTTATCAAACTTGGAGTTAGAGTTTGATGTTTGCTCTGTTTTAAGTCATGTATTGGTTCGATTTGTCTTTGCTATCCCCAGTGCCATATTTTGCAGTGTGAATGTTCTGTGCCATTATGGGTTTTCTTGGTATTATGGTTCAGTTGAAAGACCTTATATTATAGAGATGTTTGAACATCATTGTGATAAAAAACCATGTGGACTTTTGGAGTTGGGTTGGGTGCATTACATTTTACATTATGTATGGTTATCAGTTTGTGGGGGCTTGGGTGGATTGTGATGGTTTAATCCAGGTGTCCCCCACAAATGTATGTGTTCTGAAAGCTTGATCCCCAGCTGATTGCAATTATGAAATGAGAATCTTGTTGGAGCTGTGTTATTGGGGGCAGGCTTTATGGGTGTTATAGACAGCTTCCCCTTGCCAATGTCTGGCACACCTTCCTGCCACTGTTTCCAGTGCTGTGGGGAAGTGTTGTCCACCCTCTGCTCATGCCATCCTTTTCCCTGCCATCATGGAACTTCGAGTCTGTAAGCCAGAATAAACCCATTCCTCCCATCAGCTGCTTTTTGTCCAGTTCTTTGTCACACCAACAAGAAAGCTGTCTGCAACAATAGTTAAGAGGGTGATATTATGATGTGGTCAGGCGGCACTGAGAGTGACGGACAGAATATGGCCAGTACTAGGGGCTCAAGATTTTCTGAAACATATGGGCCTTTCTTGTTTCCATAATCCATGTCTGCATATCTCTCGACCTGAAGTGTCATCAGTCAGCCAGCCTCAGTGTCAGGCTTCAGAATGAGCTGGACCCCAAGTTTGGGTAAAGAAACAGGAGCTGTGGACCACAGGCTGGCTAATGAGCCTCCTGGACTTCTTGACGTCATCCTGACCCTCTCATGGAAACACAGGCCTGAATGCTGGGGAGAGAACAGAGAGCCGGTGGTCCTGTCTGCTTTTGATGAAAACTTGCCCTGCTTGATGCCAGAGGAAGTGAGGGCCAAGGACTGTGGGACAGACAGTTGCTAGATTGGAGGCTCAGGCTTGGGACAAGGGCATCACTCTCCGTGTAGCTCATGCATGGCAACAGAAACTGCCATAGTGACTGTGGGGACTCAGAGGGAGAAGGAGGCTGGTATTTGGCATGTCCATGACTTTCAAGATTGAACCCAGCAAGCACAGTGCCTGGTACGTGAGAAACCTTCAATAAATGTGGGTGGCATTGCCTCGAGGCTCTTCAAGGCACTATGTGGTCTACGGATAGAGCGGTGACCTATGAATATGGTCTTATATGGAGGCTTTTTTTTTTTTGGTTTTTCGAGGTAGGGTCTCACTCTTGCCCAGGCTGACCTGGAATTTACTATGTAGTCTCAGAGTGGCCTTGAACTCATGGTGATCCTCCTACCTCTGCCTCCTGAGTGCTGGGATTAAGCCACCACGCCCGGCTATATGGAGGCTTTTGACAGAGGTGTCAAGAGCAGGTTCTTCTGGGAACTATGGTTTAGAGACCAGATGCAGGCCTGAGCCAATACAGCCCCCGAGGGATCGATGGTGGCAGTGGGTTTACAGCTGATTGGGTGGGGGATGTTGCAGGCTAAGGAAGACGACAGGGCAGGGCAGAGCCAGCCATGGCTGGGGCCCTGGCAAGGGATGAAGGGCAGTGAGAAGAATGAAAGGAGCGGTGAGCCAGCAGCCAAGGTCCTTGACTTACCAGCCAACCCTCTGTGTTCATTTCAATCCTATACCTACTTATTGAATGCCTTTCATGTGCCAGGCGCAACTGTAGGATCTGAGGATGCAGAGATGAAAAAGACAGTGTCCTTACCCTCGGAGAGCCTACGTAGGTTGGGTGGGGGATGGGTTACCAAGTCAACAAATCCACTGGTAAGATAGGATCAGGTAGTCATAAGTGTTGTGACAAAAAACCAGCAAAGGCTGTGAAGCAGAAAGGTGTTGGGGAGATAGTTTAGGGGTGGAGGGAAGACAGAACAGGAGCCTGAGGTAGAGACAGTGGGGGTGGGCCTGGTGCATCTGCTCTGCACGGGTCCTGATCTGGGAAGTCCCAAGCTCCTTTCCTCCCTTGTTTGCTTTTAACCTTTTATTGACAGCTTCCAAAATTATAGACAATAACCCATGATGATTCCCTCCCCCACCCCAACTTTTCCCCTCTCAAATCCACCTTCCTTCATATCCCCTCCCCCCTCAATCTCTCTCTTTTTTATTTATTCTTTTGGTATTTTGAGGTAGGGTCTCACTCTAGCCCAGGGTGACCTGGAGTTCACTAGTAGTCTCAGGGTGGCCTCCAAATCAAGGCGATCCTCCTGTCTCTGCCTCCTGAGTGCTGTGATTAAAGGTGTGTGCCACCACGCCCGGATGTCTCTTTTATTTTGATGTCATCTTTTCCTCCGATTGTGAAGGTCTTGTGTAGGAAGTGTCAGGCACTATGAGGTCATGAATATCAAGGCCATTTCATGTCTGGAAGATTGCATTGTAAGCAGTCCTACCCTTCCTTTGGCTCTTACAATATTTCTGCCACTTTTTCCGAAATAGACCCTGAGCCTTGGTCCCTTCCTACTTTAAAAAATATTTATATTTTTAGGGCTGGAGAGATGGCTCAGCAGTTAAGGTGCTTTCCGACAAAGCCTAATGACCCGGGTTTGATTCCCCAGAACCCACGTAAAGCCAGAGGCACAAAGTGGACATGTATCTGGAGCTCATTTAAAGCAGCTACAGGCTCTGGCATACCATTCTCTCTTAAATAAATAAATATTTTTATTTACTTGTTTAGAGAGAGAAAAAGGGAGTGAGTAAACATGGGCATGCCAGGGCCTCCTGCCACTGAAAATAAACTTCAGATACATGTGCCGCTTTGTGCATTCGGCTTTACTTGGGTACTGAGGACTAGAACTGGGGCCTGTAGGCTTTGCAAGCAAGCACCTTTGACTACTAGCCTGTCTCTCTAGTCCCCCCTTCTTTTTTGAGATAGAATGTCAGTATGTAGCCTAGGCTGGTCTCAAACTCTCAATTCTTAAGAACAACAAAGCCCAGCTCCCTCTTGCTCTTTGATGTAAGACAAGACAAAATGAATTGCTCAGAGTCAGATGGATACAATGGCTCAAGCCTTTAATACCAGCACTGGGAATGTTGAGGTAGGAGAATCACAATGAGTTCAAGGTCAACCTGAGGCCAACAGGGGTAGTTCCAGGTCATCCTGGGCTAGAGTGAAATCCTACCAAGGAGAAAGAAGGAGAGAGAAAAAGAAGGGCTGGGAATATAGCTTAGTGATGAGACCATAAATTCAATAGCCCAGTACTGCAAAATAATAAATAAATAAATCAGGCGTGGTGGCGCACGCCCTTAATCCCAGCACTTGGGAGGCAGAGGTAGGAGGTCAAGGCCACCCTAAGACTCCATAGTGAATTCTAGGTTAGCCTGGGCTAGAGCGGGACCCTACCTCGAAAAACCAAAAACCAAAATAAATAAATAAATAAATAAATAAATAAATAAATAAATAAATAAAATTAATGAATAAATTAAGGGCACATAAAAGACAACAATATATTCCACCAAGAGACTGAGAAGGAAGGTCAGAAAGGCGGTCACCATGTGTCCTGTTTTTCTGGAGTTGCTTTGTACAGTTCTGGGGGAGTCTGGCTTCTGCAGGCCTGCTGGAGAGGGCTGGGGAATGTGGGAGAGAGGCGTGGATGAAAGGTGAATGGGGCGAAGTGTGGGGGACAGAGGGGCAAGAGGGGAGGGGCAGCAGGTCACTTTCTGGAGTCTCTCCTTCCTTTGCTGACATTTCCCTCTCTGGACATCTGCTTCTCCACCACGGTCATGTACACTCGCCTGAATGACCATCACATTCTCTCTTCCAGAACCAACCCTTCAGCATGGCTGCATTTCCTGCCAGCCCCCAAAACTTCTCTCCTTCTCTTCCCTCCTTCCTCTCAGGGCTTCTTGTTCTCTACAGAGGCTACTTTGGTTCTCCAGATTGGGTGAGACACTATCTCAGAGCATCATCTCAGGCTGGAGGAGTACCTGTCCTCCACCACAAACCTGCCTGATCCCTGCCCTCCCCCTAACAGAGTGCAGGAGAGCCACCAGCCAGAAGGCTCATCTGGACCACTCCGCCCTTCATCCTTCCAGTCCTGCTGACTCTGCCTGAGACCTTGACCAATTCATGTCTTAGGCCCCATTTCCCTACCTGTCTGCCTCCTGGCCTGGTTCTCTGGGCTTGCCTCCTACTGGAAGAAAAAAAAATTCTTAAGGAGTTGAATGATGTGCCCTTTGATTTTTTATTTATTTATTTGCAAGCAGAGAGAGACAGAGAGAATGGGTGTGCCAGGGCATCTAGCCACTGCAAACCAACTCCAGATGCATGCGCCACTTGGTGCATCTGGTGTTCTGTGGGTACTGGAGAATCAAAACCGGGTGATTAGGCAAATGCCTTAACTGCAGAGCCATCTCTCCAGCCCCCTGATTTGATTTAAAAAGTTATTTATTTATCTATTTGCTAGCAGAGAGAGATAGAAGAGAGACAGACGGTGTCAGGGCCTTCAGACACTGCAAACTCCAAATATATGTGCCACTGTGTATATGGCTTTATGTGGGTACTGGGGAGTTGAACCCAGGTTGTTAGGCTTTGCTGGCAAGCACCTTAACTGCTGAGCCATCTCTCTAGCCCATTTATTTTATTTTTAATATTTTATTTATTTATTTGAGAAAGTGTGAGAGAGAAAGAGGCAGGCAGAGAGAGAAAATAGGTGCACCAGGACCTCCAGCCACTGCAAATGAACTCCAGACACATGTACCCCTTGTGCATCTGGCTTTCCATGGGTACTGGGGAATCGAACTCTGGTCATGAGGTTTTGCAGGCAAGCACCTTAACCACTGAGCCATCTCTCCAGCTCAGCTTGTGGTAGATTTGTACCTCACCAACACAGGAATTCTATATTTGCCTCTGTGTGTGTGTGTGTGTGTGTGTGTGTGTGTGTGTGATTTCTATCAAAAGAAAAAATTCAAAAAAAGGAGGGCTGGAGAGATGGCTCAGCGGTTAAGGCACTTGCCTCTAGTGCCTAAGGCCCCTGGTTCAATTCCCCAGGACCCACATAAGCCAGCCCCACAAGGAGGTGGCCCTGGTGCGCTCTCTCTCTCTCTCTCTCTCTCTCTCTCTCTCTCTCTCTCTCTCTCTCAAATAAGTAAAATATTTTTAAAAATCAAGATTTGAACCATAACGTGACTCAAGATGGCTGCTGTCATGCCAGACTGAACACATACAGCCCAGAATTTGAGGTCTTATCTGAAGGCTCAACAGGTGGAGAATCTACTTTTAAATTCATTAGCCGTTGTTGCTGGTGTCTAGTTTCATATTTGCCTAAGAGCAGAGGAGATGCCCATCACTTTTGCCATCATTAGAATCGAATCACTATGCCAAATGCCTGTAATCTCAGCACACAGGAGGTGGAGGCAGGAAGATGAGGAGTCCAAGGCCAACCTCAGACACACACACACACACACACACAGGCACCTAATCACTAAATGCAGCATGTGCAGAGGCAGCAGGGTTACATAAAAGCATGAATACCAGAAGCTGGGGGTCATCTTAGAAGTCCCTCTACACTACAGATAAACTAAATGCTTCCTCGACTCAGGGTCCTTCCATTGATCTCCACAGTTACCTGTGGCTCACATATTGTGTGGGTCCTGGGGAATTGAACCCGGGGCCTTGGGCACTGGAAGTAAGTGCCTTAACCGCTGAGCCATCTCTCCAGCCCACTGTCCGTTCTTTTGCAGAATTCCTTTCATCCTTGGGTAGAGGACCCCCTCTGACTGACTCACTTTGTCCCTAGAACTTTCTAGCTTTGTGGCCTTGGGCACACAACTCAGACTCCTTATGTCTCTTTGTTTTTACTTCCAAGAACAGTGATGACAGCAGTTCTCCCTGTCTTATTTGGGTTCCCCCAAAAGCAGATCCCTAGAGGAAGATTTGGGCAGAAGGAGCTGAGGGGATGACTCCATGACACAAGGACGTGAGACAAAGAAGGGGCAAAAATCAAGGGATATCAAAACTAGTCACAACCGGGCGTGGTGGCGCCCGCCTTTAATCCCAGCATCAGGAGGCAGAGGTAGGAGGACCGCCATGAGTTCAAGGCCACCCTGAGACCACAGAGTGAATTCCAGGTCAGCCTGGGCTAGAGCGAGACCCTACCTCGAAAAAGCAAAAAAAAAAAAAAAAAATTCCCAGAAAAAGCTCGTCACTACCAAGGCACTGGGGAGCTGTGGGTGACATAAAGGGTTGGGTTTGGCAAAGTGTGGCGTGGTCTATAAAATGGAATTTTATAGAATCTGTGATGGCTTTCACGCTATCGTAGCCGAGATCATCTGACTCGCAAAACCTAAAATACTCATAATCTCGACTTCTACAGCCAAAGTCTGCCCTGTCCAGGACAAGCACTGAGCCACCCGGCACAGGGACAGGAACTTCCAGAGTTGATCACCGCCCTCTCCGGGCTGTTAGCCAGGGCCCTTCCCTTCAGCGGCCATCCCCGTCTGGCTAGGCGTGCGAGGGCAGCGTCCAGGCTGCTCTGTCTCCTGGTAGCTTTTCTTCCGTGCTTTGTCCATCTGTTGATGTTAACAGTGGAATCCAGTGGACAGCGTCTGCCTTACATATTGTGACTATGTAAATATCTTCCATCGCTGAGCTGGTCATCACTGGTGACAGTTCCTTCTTGAACTATCTGTCCTTTCTTCTTCTTTTTTTTTTTTTGCTTTTTCGAGGCAGGGTCTCGCTCTAGCCCAGGCTGACCTGGAATTCACTCTGTAGTCTCAGGGTGGCCTCGAACTCACAGCGATCCTCCTACCTCTGCCTCCCGAGTGCTGGGATTAAAGGAGTGCGCTACCATGCCCGGCTAGAAAACCCTACTCTTGAATCCGCATCAACACCATAACAGAGCCAGTTAATACGAAGCTACAGGTAAGGCTCAACTGTAATATACTGATCAAATCCCCCCCAAAGAACAATAACTTAAATGTTTTATAAATTCAAAATACAAAAAGAGAGGGGGGCTGGGGAGATGGGTCAGCTGGCAGGAGTGTTTGCTGTGCCAGCATGAAGACCTGTGTTTGATCCCCAACACACATGTAAAAATCCATGTATGGCCATGGATGCTGGCAACCCTAGTGCTGAGGTGGAAGACAGGAAGATCTGTAGAGCTTCCTGGTCCGCCAGTCTAAGTGCAATGGGGATGGGGAGATCCAGTGAGAGACTCTACCTCAGGGAAATATGGCAGAAGATCCAAGAGGGTACCTGAAGTCTTCCTCTGGCCTCCATACACATGCGTGTAGGGTGTGCCCATCTGCACACGTGGGCATACACCACACGCACACACACACACCAAAAGCAAAACAAAAACAAAACAAGGGCTGGCTTGAGAGATGGCTCAATGGTTAAGGAGCTTGCCTGCAAAGCCTAAGGACCTGAGTTCAATTCCCCAGTATCCACATAAAGACAGATGCACAAAGTGGAGTTTATTTTCAGTGGCTGGAAGCCCTGGTGCACCTGTTCTCTCTCTGTCTCTCTTCTCTCTCTGCTTGCAAATGAATAAATATATCTTTTAAAAACACAGAACAAAAAGAAGTTGTATAATAAAGCTTACACCTATGCTGGGTGGACCCAAAAGCCTGTGTTCTTATCCACATGTATTACTATCTCCAGGAAGGAAATCAGCGCTGGTGGGATTCAAACTCATGCCCAAAAATTGAACATCTTTTTCCCTGTGAGATTTCCAGGGGCTAATTAAGGCCTGAAAGCCACTACGATCCAGCTGCCGTGGGTGGATCGTTTATTCTCTCCTAACCTAGTAAAGAGGTTCGGTGTGGTGAACATGTCTGTAATCCTAGTACTGCTGAGGTGGAGGCAGGAGGGTCCATGAGCTGGAATTCAACCTATATAGCCAGATCCTGTCTTGAAAAAAAAATAAATAAATAAAGTTAAAAGAGGTTAGAATAATAGTAATAATAATAATAATGTCTTCCTTCCATGTCCTCCCTCTTCTGGTGCTAAGAAGAAAAGAAGGGAAGAAAAAAGGTACAGAAGCTAGATATGGTAGCTCACTCCTAGAATCCCAAAACTCAGGAGTCTGAGGCAGGACGGTTGCTAGAAATTTGAGGCCGGCTTGGGTTCCAGATGACAGACTAGCCTGGCGACATAAAAAAACCTTGTCTCAAAAGCAAACAAACGAAAGAAAAGAGAAATAGGGAGAGATTGACCACTGTCTCATAACTAAGAGGAGATGGCGATGGAAAGGGCTGGGGAACAGTGGGCAGGTCCATGACATCTGCTAAGAAGCACCCCAAGATTCAGGACCCAGGCAGTTTGGGTGTTTTCTTGGGCTCCCTTCTCTGTCAGTGAACATTTGGGGTCTTCACCTGCTGGAGGGAGGCAGTCCACAGGTAGCCAGGCAGATCCACACTTGTGGGCTGGAGCCGAAGGATCAGAATTTCCTGAGGGTTGCAGCTGAACCTTTGCCCCTCCCCCTCCCCCCTGGAATATTCCGTGGCAGTTAGGACCTGCGGAATGGGGTGGGGCCTTCTCTTGGAACTGAAGCTCGGGCACCCCCAAAGAGGTACCCAATTCTTTCTTAGACACCAAGCCTTCTGATGGAAACTGATCTGACCGATGAAGACATTGAAAGCACCAGGGCAAAGTGAGTCTGGAAGGGGAAGGGGAGATGGAGGAGGGCCACCCAAGGGCGCCTGGGGAGGGAGGGGAGGACTGGAAGGCAGGCAGGGAGCGCCACCCTCGATCCCTTCTCGCCCCAGGGGCAGGCGCTCGTTTTCAGAGCAGCACCGCAATTCTCTCTTGCCTTTGCAATGGAGACTGAAACACAGCTCCCGCTGGATGACGCACGTGATGGCCTCCGAGTTCAGCCTGGTGGCCTTTCTCCTGCTGCTCATCATGGTCTTCTCCAGGAAATGGCTGTACCCCTCTAGGACCCGCTTCCACCAGCGCTGCCCCCAAAACGTCAGCAACACAATCCACACCTCGATCCACACCATGTCCACGGGGCTCCTGCCCATCTGCAGGGCTGGAGGCTGTTGGGACCCACAGAGCCGGAAAGGTGAATCCTCGAGCCCCAGCGTCCGGCTGGACCCCCCCAAAGTCTCACCCTTCTCCGTGGAAGAGGCTCTGGGGCCCTGTGACCTCAAAGATCATTTTCCTCCTCCAACTTGGTCCGGTACAAAACGCCATTGCTTTGGGGAAGACCCAGGTCCTTGCTTAACAAGGAGCTTGAGGAGGTTTGCATGGCCAGAGCGCTGAGATGCCCCCCAAAAATGCTCTCCCCCAGCCGCTTTCACTCTGCGGCTCAAGAACCTCCTTTTCCATCTGATTTCCCGCTTCTTCCTTCCGAGTTCCTGACTCAGGGTCTCAAGTAGGCTGTCACCTCACCTCAGCAGATGAGGAGCTGGGGATGTCCTTTTCCATTTTCTTATTCTCCTTAACATAAGGAAAAATAGGAAAAAGGCTATCATCTTCTTGCACTATGAAAGCAAAAGATCCTAATATTTTTTCTTAATATTTTATTGATTCATTTTCAAGGAGAGAGAGAGAGAGAGAGAGAACGAACCAGGGCCACCACCTTCTGGGTCGGGTCTGGCTTATGTGGGTCCTGGGGAATTGAACCTGGGGCCTTAGGCACTAGAGGCAAGTGCCTTAACCCCTGAGCCATCTCTCCAGCCCAAAAGATCCTAATATTAAATTTGGGGAACAATACTCTGTCCAATTAAATCTTCAGTCAGCCCTAAGAGATAGGGATAATTACCCTTATTTGACAGATGAGAAGATTGGCGTTTAGATACCTTGTTCAGGGTCATTCCACAGGAAATGGCAATATCTGCATGCTTGTCACCTCAAAAGGAGCAGCTCCTATGAATGAACTTATGAGTTACAAAGGCGGCCAGGCCTTTCTTTCTGTGGTGTTGGGAATGGAACCCAGGTCCCCGCATGGGCAGGCCAAACGCTCTACCTCTATTCTCCAGACCTTTTCTTTTTTCAATTGTGAAAGTTTTGAATGGTTTTACGTAATTGTATTCCCTTTTTTCCCCCTCACTCTGTAGTCCAGGCTGGCCTGAAACTCAATTATAGCCCAGGGTGACCTTGAACTCACCGTGATTTCCCTGCCTCAGCCTCTTGAGTGCTAGGATTGATTACTGGTATAAGTCACCACACTTGGTTTATCTACTCATTCTTCATAAATAATCTTATATTATAAAATTTGAAAAAATAAATTTTATGTATTTGAGAGAACAAGAGAGAGAGAGAGAGAGAGAGAGAGAGAGAGAGAGAGAGAGAGAGAGAGCGCTATGGGCTTGCCAGGGCTTCTTGCTAGTGCAAACAAACTCCAGATGCAAACACATTTTGTGAATCTGGCTTTATGTGGGTTCTAAGGACTCGAACCCTGGTCATCAGGCTTTGCAAGCAAGTGTCTTTAGCCACTTAGCCATCTCCCCAGCCCTATACTATTCGATTTTTTAATTTGTTATTTTAAATTTTATAACAGCCGGTCGTGGTGGCACACACCTTTAATCCCAGCACTCGGGAGGCAGAGGTAGGAGGATCGCTGTGAGTTCAAGGCCACCCTGAGACTACAGAGTGAATTCCAGGTCAGCCTGGGCTAGAGCGAGACCCTACCTCGAAAAAAAAAATTATAACAATTTAAACTCATATAAAAATATATAACAAAATGTTACTTTTCCTTGTTATAAGTGACTATATTTAACTTAATCAATTTGACATAACTATCTTTTATTTAAATTTTATTTTTGCATTCACAGAAAAAATTTTTTACCTCATACTTGAAAACAAGAGTGGGCTGAGGTTGGAGCTCAGTGTAGAGAACTGGCTTAGCACTTGAAAGGTCCTGGGTTCGATCCCCAGCACAAGAAAGAAAAAAAGGCGGGGGGTGGGGGAGAAATGAAGCAACAAGTTAATTGTAATTTTTTAACTTAAAATATTTTATTTATTTTACAAAGAGTGAGAGAGCGAGAGAAAGAGGCAGACAAAGAGATAATGGGCAGGCCAGGGCCTCCAGCCACTACTAAAGAACTCCAGACACATGCGCCACCTTGTGCATCTGGCTTTATGTGGGTACTGGGGAATAGAACTCACGTCCTTCTGTTTTGCAGGCAAACACCTTAGCTGCTAAGCCATCTCTCCAGCCCGTTTGTAATTTTTTTTTTTTTTTTTCAGGTAGGGTCTCACTCTAGCTCAGGCTGACCTGGAATTCACTCTGTAGTCTCAGGGTGGCCTTGAACTCATGGTGCTCCTCCTACCTCTGCCTCCCGAGTGCTGGGATTAAAGGCGTGAGCCACCACACCCGGCTCCAATTGTAACTTTTTATAATGTATTTAGTGCTCTTCTTTGGGATAGATTTCCTAAAGTGGATTTATGGGATTAGAGAGTGTAGATATTTTAAGGCTTTTAGTTTAAAATTTCCGTATTGCTTTCAAAATGTAGGACAGGTTGAGTATCCCTTATCCAAAGTGATGGTTTCCAGAAATGTCTTAGATTTATTTCTGTTTCTTTTTTTTCAGATTTGGGAATATTGATATGTAAATAGTGAGATACTTGGGGTGGGACCAAATTCATTTATATTCATCTACACCTTGTACACATAGCCTGGGTCATTCTATACCTTCGCCCATCACATGAGGTCAGGTGTGGAATTGTGGTTCCAGGAGGTGCTCAGTCAGCCTCGGATCTGGCATATATTTGATTCCAGAGTTTCACATGAGAAATGCACAACCTGTGCAGCAATTATGCACTCCTTATGCTTGTTTGCTTTAAATATGAAATGTTGCCAACAGGCTCGTGCTTTGAACATTTTCTTCTCACGTGGAAACATACTTTTGGAAG